>JAUBWS010092798.1:0-11410 GCA_032270445.1 Darlingtonia californica | reverse complement strand
CCAATTCCAAAAATTAAAATTAAAATATGATTTCGCTTTGCTTGCAAACATCCGCGCGTAACCCTTCTATATTGATTCTGGCATTTTCAGAGAGAATTTCAAGACGGGTGATTTCAACCCTTGCGGCTGCTTAATCGGAAAAAGGTAAATCGGCAAAAAAGTTAAATTCTTCGCTAATGACGAAATTTTTTACCGACGAATCTTTTGAGTTATGAGAAAGTATAAAGGCATTGGAACACGATGAAATATTTTCGAAGTATTTCAGTAAAAAAATATTTTCGAAATATTTCATGCGTGTACCATGCACTAAAACATATTCGCAATCAAAGTACAATCAAAATACTTTTTGTTAATAAATGATGGGCAATAGTTCACGTTTTTTGATTTGTAACCTGGAATATTCTTTTTCTTCTCTATTGAATTTACAATTTAAGGCGACGCGTACCTGTTGTTTTTTAGTTTTTACACGTGCTCATTAAAATGCAGTGTTTTCATTCATAAGTCCCAAGAGTAGTTACAAGAGAGAACAGTGAACAGAAAAACAAAATGACATCCAATTGCGAATATACCCCAAGGTTTGCGGCCTCCCTTGCTCATCGAAACAGGAAAACAAAGCCGATGCTGAAGCTAGGTATATTTAGTTGGTATATTAATTTACTTGGTTTCATAATTTGAATGTAAAACAATGATTTCTCCTTGAAATATCTTAATTCATCGATAAGAGCTATGTTGTTGATAGTGCTATAAGGTAATGTTCTATTAAATAGATTGATCTGTTTAGACACCAAAAAGCTGTTGCTGTAAGCCAACAAATACAAAGCAGAATGGAGGCGACAACTAGATGAATCAGGAAGGTCGAGAAGAAATAGAAGTTGAAGACAGCCATATGCAGGACCAAGTTCCGCTAGAAAAAGTGAAAAAAAGTCGAGGGAGACCTAAAAATACGAATGAAGCAATAAAGATTGGCAAGATGATGAAATTTTCGCCCTGATTGAAGCTTGGCATAGCTGTGAGCAGCTGTACAATGTCAAACACCCTAGTTATCGTGTGAAGGAAGAAATGGCCAAAAATCTCAATGCTATCAAACAAAACCTTGAGGACAGTGGTAGTCAGGTGATTGTTGGGCAAATAACAAAGGAAATGCTGTCTCTAAAAATCACTTTGCTGCTGAGAGACGAAAAGCTGATGCTTTAGTTAGGAAGAGTGGTTCAAGTCGGAACGCAGTCTACGCTTCAAGGTGGCAATTTTTCCCTAATGATAATTTCACTCCTCGGGAAACGGCAACAAATTTAAAACGTTCGTCAACCCCTATAGAGCCAACAGAATGCCATCAAAATGCGAAAAGGCCTTGTCCGACACCATCGCCGATTGATGGAGTAGCTAGCTCCAGAATTTTTGTGACCCAACACCTCCTGCTAATTCTGTGGAGAAGAACGAAAAAAAAATCAATAAGTCTGAAGACGAAATTTTTGGCGAAATGGTGGTAAAAATGCTCTCAGCAGTGCCCGAGGGTGAAGCTAAAAATCCAGCAAGATATTGTTCGGGCAAGATGCAACGCTGCAAAAAATTATCCACACACACGACAACAATATCAGTATTCTACCCCACCACAAGTTTCTTTTGCAGCCAGTGCTACCAGACAGCAATCATCCTTTCAGCCTGTTGCTAACATTTCTACTGATAACGAGGAATATCTTTAAGGACTTTCAGAACTTTATGTATTTTTTATGATTCGTTTGAAAACAAAACTACCTTCCTTACTTGGATAAAATCTATCTTGTATTATTTTTCGGCATTTTTCGGCAGCTTTCCGTCTCTGGACTCCACCCCACCCCGGGGATATATAGTAAATCTTATTTTCCCCATGCACTGACAAGGTGCCCACCTAAGAAAGACTGTTGAATTAAATTACATAAAACGGTGCCCTCATTTCAACGGAAACATGAAATGTCCACAGAAATATGCTTTTATTTTTGTTGTAATTTTGAAGATACAAAAACATTAAACATTAAACTGTACAAATGCCTTGATCAAACCAAAAGTCCCCATTGCCAAGAAACGTGTCCTCTTCCGTAAAAAATAATCAGCTAAGTAAGACCGTACTTCCTTAGCATTCCTAGCATACCGATTGTTTTGTCTTCCAACTGGAAGTGGCAATAGAATATCAGAACTTCCGTCTTCCCTCCGCGATCCTGGTCGCGCGATTTCGAAATCAACGTCCTCGTCAACCATTTCTGGAGGTGTATATGTATCTTTTGACATAGTACGTAATAAGTTGTGTAGTGTAATAGACGCAAGCACTGCGCTAGTAGCTACTTCAGGAGAGAGATTAACACGCGTTAGAAAAATTGTGAACGTGTTAACCCATATGCCAAAAGCATTTTCGGAGACACGCCCTAACCGAGACAACCTGTAGTTGAAGATTCTTTTTCTATCATCCAAGTTGCACTCGCTGTACGGTTTCATGATCTAAGTAGTGAGTGGAAAGGCGTCATCTGCAACAAAAAGAAGTGGGATCTCCTTCTCATCCTCCTCAATCATAAATTGTCTTGCACACCACCGGCACAAATTTTCCAATTGTACAACGATGTATTCGGAATTAGTACATTAAACTTTCGTAACTCTCCCCTGTAGCTAAAAAGCGTAATGTAACTGCTAATTTTTCTTCAGGCGAAATGGGGATTCTCATATTTGTAGTTTGTTTAGTCATACGTGGTCCAACTTTCACAAGCAGTTCCTAAAACCAACAGCAAGAGGAAAATATTAGTCAATGAGGAAAGAGTTGAAAGAACAAAAGTGGTAGTAAAGAAGCGAAACGATAAAAAGAAGAATTTACATGCACTTATCACTTAACCATTTACATGACGGGAACCCTTAACGTATCATTTGAAACTTAAATCTTCTACCTGGAAGATTTTTGTGTTCATGCGTAGAAATTTTCTAAAATCTTCTTGATCTGTTAAACGTAACTCGCTTAGTATACCAGTATATGCTCCCTTACCTTCCCTTGAAAGCAACCAGTCACGAACCCATAACGTACGCTTTCGTCGTTTCTTTTTCTTTTCTTCTTAGCCGATTCATGTAAAACCGAAGCGTATCAACCACAGGCTAAAATGGCGCAAACTTGTTTTTTTTGCTCAGTATTTAGATTTAACAACATGTCCTTGTTATTTTCACCACACTTTTAATCCTCTCTCATTGCAGTTTATGTTTGGAAATAAAGTTAGGTACACGATGAAATATTTCGAAAATATTTTTTTACTGAAATATTTCGAAAATATTTCATCGTATTCCAGGGCCTTATGAGTAAGGTAACGAAAGTAACGAAACTTTCTGACGAATTTTTCTGGTGATGAAATTTTTTGCCTACTTTTTTCTGTAATAGCTTTTTTTAACACGGGTTTTGTCATACTAAAATTTCCATTACAGGCAAGTTGAAGCAATGAAATGTGAAAAAAGTTACAGAAGTAGAAGTATGCGACGAGGTCGATGTGACAACAAGACAAGCAAAAGAAGGCGACGAAGCAATTACGACAAAAGATGAACAAGTAGGCGACGAGGTAGATGCGACGGAAGGTCCAGAAGAAGGCGACGAGGAATTTAAACCAACAAGTTCATCATGTTCGGTTATTTAAACATAAGAGGAGACGTCACTAATTTTAAACATATGATAAATGGAAATTCTGTGTTGATCCGAAAAAAAGAAGTGGAAAGTATTTTTTGCCTACTTTTTTCTGTAATAGCTTTTTTTAACACGGGTTTTGTCATACTAAAATTTCCATTACAGGCAAGTTGAAGCAATGAAATGTGAAAAAAGTTACAGAAGTAGAAGTATGCGACGAGGTCGATGTGACAACAAGACAAGCAAAAGAAGGCGACGAAGCAATTACGACAAAAGATGAACAAGTAGGCGACGAGGTAGATGCGACGGAAGGTCCAGAAGAAGGCGACGAGGAATTTAAACCAACAAGTTCATCATGTTCGGTTATTTAAACATAAGAGGAGACGTCACTAATTTTAAACATATGATAAATGGAAATTCTGTGTTGATCCGAAAAAAAGAAGTGGAAAGTATTCTCAAAAGTAACAAGGCGCTGTCATTTCAACTTATGTGGTTGGGATGAAGATTCAGGAACAATCGCAACTCCTTCAATTGCTTTCAAACTTGCGCATTTAATAAAAAAGGTTTCAAAGATCATGAAAGGTGACGCACTGATGAAAAATGACCGCCAGCTAATATAAAAAGCTTCTGATCTAATTGATATCAAATGGGTGGATGGAATTTCTTGAAAACCGAAAATGGAACAAGCCACAAATGCTATCATTTACCGAAGACATACAGACTCTACACAGGCATTTGAAAAAAGTCAACAGCTCATCAATTCAAGTTCTTGCAAAAATAATAGTGGCACATAAGCATGGTGTGATTTAGCTACCTCCACTCTTACATAGCTGTTGATATTTTATAGGCGCAGGTCTGGGGAACCAGAAAAATTACCATCAACGACTACGAGGCAAAATTCGGAGGTTGCGAAGAAATGAACGACGAAATTAAATCGTCATTGACACCATTTGAATTAAAGCTTGTGAAAGTCTGAAAAGAGTGGAAATTAAAGTGAAAAAGGGAGAAATGTCCCTTTAATTTTCACGGCCGTTATCGAGAAAGCCATTAGTGTTCTCATAAATGTCAGAAAAAGTGTTGGGATCAGTATTACCAATAAATATATACTTTCTGTTCCTCATGAATCACATAATCATATCAGAGGACCCGATGCTGTCAGGAAACACGTAAAAAAATGTGAATTGAAATCACCTTCTGCCCTGACTACTACAAATCTTCGTAAAAAATGTTGCAACTTTATCTCAGCTATTGAATCTGAAGGACAATAAATTGGAGTTGCTAGCAAATCACCTAGGTATGACGTCACTATCCACCGGGAATTTCATCGCTTACCCGAATCAACACTAACCCTTGCTAAAGTAGGAAAAATATTGTTGGCAATGGAAGAGTAGCAGATTTCGCTGGGAAAACTCTTGACGAAATAGAAGTCAACTTAGGTAAAATTCTTAACTTTACTTAAGAATTTTTAAGATCATCGTGTTTATCTATGTTTTAGTGAAATAATTCTTTACCTGAAAAGTATTTATCCACGCAAAAAAATTTAGTTAGGGTCATCTGGGTGAATATGCCCACGCGGAAAGTGACCTCCCCAAGGTAGGTGATTTTGAGTACTTTATTGTTTGCACCTGTCCCACAATTGATCTCAAAAAGTGGAATTGGAGTGACCCTTGCTAAAACCGCTAAAATTGAGTTGATCCAGTCGAAAGTTTATTTCCTCGAAGTACGAAAATTTCTCGCTTGAGCTGAACCGCCAAACTTTCTCCCGCGAAAGGTTGTTCCTTGAAAGTATTCTTCTTTGTCCTTTTTTTGTCTGTTTTAATATCTATCAAATCTGCGTCAAGGTGCGCTAACCATCGCAGGCACCGCTACCAATTGAGCGGCGAAAGAGCTAAACAAAAATGGACTGCAAACATAGATACAGAAATAAGTACCAGTTTTACTATTATAAACATGTGAGAGGAAAACATATCCGCATTTCCATTCTACTGGATGAAATTTAATGAAGCAATCATTTGTGACTAACGAAAATGTAAGAAAGTCTTCGCGGTTATTTTGTCATTTAATTCTTGTCTTAATCAACTGTATGTCCTCTGAAGTCGCTATTTTATATTGCAGAGGTCCAAAAATAATTTTCAAGGTTGAAACTAAGAAAATATTTTCCATGGCCTCAAGATTGAGATTCGGGTTAAGAAATTATCATAACTACAGTTTACAGTACCAAACATTTTGAATTAAAATTCAATGGAAGATCTTCTTTCGGGAAGTGAGGAAGATGATATACAAGAACCTGTGACAAAAACGAAGTTATCAAAAAGGCATGTTACTACTTCGACGTCTACTAAACCACTAAAAAACGAAATTTGAAGTTAGGTATGTTTTTTATCTTGTTTTGCTTGTGATTTTACCAAAGCTATAAGAATTCACATTGTTTCATAAAAAAACTTTGAAAGAAAGGACGTTGTTGCCGTTCAACCTGACCTTTCATATGTATTATTTGTGTCATTCACATGTTTCTTCCTACATAGGTATTAATCAAATCTCGATTGTTTCGTACTTTGTAGTTTCATTTGCTACAAACACATATTTCCTTCTCTTATTAAACAAAAATTATCCCCTATGAAATTTTCGTTCACCATTATTTGGTGTAATATACAAAAATAACAAAAAAAATGCAAATCTCGGGGAAAATATTTTAAAATTACTCTTTTTCTGTTTATTTAAATCATCGTTCTCTTCTACTTATTTCACATATATTATAATCTTCAATATATGTATAGGAAGGTAGTATTATTTACCGAGTAAATGAAGGCAGAAAGGAATAATTAAATAATGAGTAATGATAAATAAGAATTTAGAGAAAAGAATTATATTCTTGTTTGTTGTAAATGAAACGCTATTTCATACCTGTGAAGGAACATTCGAAGTAAACAGACCAGATGTAAAGTACAGATAGAGACTTGAGAGAGACTTATTTTATTTCAGTTATTTCCTCCGAAAGTGACGACAAACCCATGGTTAAAAGAAAACCCGCAAATCAAAACGAGGCCTAACTTAGAACACAGCATATTAGGGCAGTCGGTATAGCCCACAAAGCATTGAAACCCTGAAAAATATTAAGAAGCTGAAATTTTGCTATGTAAGGGCCTTCAGGAAACTAGGTTGTCAATGGTCCCCAAAAATTGAAATTGAAATTTCAAAGTTTCAAAATTAAAAAAAATTCTGACTGATTAGCGTTACCTTAAGGGAATAAATTTTTGCAGTTAGGCCATAAAAAGCATTTTGATTCCTGTAAATACTTTCAGAAAATATCGTTAATCGAAGTTTTATATGTTTCTATTCTTATTTTGCCCAAAAATCTCCCGAGGTTTTCGTGTCTTCGCACCTGGCTAATGAAAATGCTTATGGGGTCAGACATAATCTTACATATATATCTCTGTTAGATTCCCAAAATAATTCTTGCGGATGAACATGGACAATATTTTGCGGAATTTATTTTTGCGGTTCACCGAAATTGACAGCATTTTGTGGTATTTTTTGCGTTTTAGGGGCAAATCCGTAATAATTAATTCCGCACGAATTTATTCCGCATCAATTAATTTCCTCAAGATACATGTTTTTTTATCTTTATGAAAAAGAACAATTCTCTGGGTGTAATAAATCAACTCTTCATTTAATATCTTCGTTCTTAAGCCAAAGTTGATAAGTTTGTCCCCAGAGATAACGTGCCTGTATTGTGCTATTTTAATACGAATACAACTCAACCCCCATCATTAAAAAATAAATAAAAAATTAATATTTCGGCTATATTTACATAGATTCACTTAAAAACTTCATACGGTTAAAAATGAAGTGATAAAAGTATCCACTAGTGGATAAAATTTCATGTTTTTTCTTCAGTTTTCTACTTCAGTTTTAAGTTGTTTTTTTCAAATTATAAATATATAGATATTCTGGATTTAATCATCGTTCCAAAATTGGTTCATGTGTTAACATCCGTTTGATCAATCCAGAGAAATTGTAGAAAAAGAAAAATTCCACTTTTTGGATGGACTTTAAATAAAATAGCTTTTAAATCGGTAAAACAGCCATAAAAAAATATCAGATTTAACAGACTTCTTAAAGTAGGGTTGTAAGTAGTGTTCTATTTTATATTTTATGTCATGACAAAATTTGCATTTCGTCTACGGGAAAAATGGGACGGGTACCATGTTGCAACGTATTTATCTTTGGTATTGTTAACTGTTAACATAAACAATTCATGAAATTATTGGTCGAATGATGTCCATTTGTGTCAAAAGAGTTATTTTATTTAGATATTATATTAGGGGGTAGATTTGGTAAAAATCAAGACATTAAGTTAATGAATCTAATGATATTTATATCCACCTTTTGAATCCTAAATCTGATAAGTTATGTCCTCTTCTGAAAGATATAATAAAGTTATGTCTGACAATTTTTTTATAATCTTGGGTAGTCGACGTAAGGGGTACCCATAAAGACGGTTTTCGATTAGATGGTTTTTTCGCTCAATAAAACGCTCCAACAGACTTCTGTTTTGTTCTATTGATTTGAAAACTAATTTTTACCATCAGCGATTTGATTTGCTTGGGATTTATTTCGGCACGAATAAGTAGGATCGAATTCTAATATTACGGATTTAATGCGGTTTGTCATTGATTTAGCGTATTCGTATTAAGAAAGTAAGGAGAAAATGTATCATTAATTTCTCTTCGCATTTTACAGACCAAATTCATTGCGTGTCCTGAAAGTGTGCCCAAAATAAACTGTTAAGTAAGCCAAAGACTTCCTGCAAAGTGCAAAAATTTGTGGTTTGGCCGAACCGCACAAGCTTCTTTTGAAAGTTTATACAATAATTGATCTCTACGAGAAGATGACAAAGGCAAATGAAACAGATTACTGTTTGAAACGATTTAGACAGAAGCTCAACGAACGATATCAAGACCATGTATTGTATACTTTGTACCGAGTGAGGGTTGCAAAGAAGAACTTGGCGATGGCGGACTATATCTTACGAAAACTGAAAAAGAATGGGGCGATTTGGTAAGATAATGTGATAGTGCCGCATCCAAGATAACAAAACAGGACATTCGAGAAATTAATTTGAACAACGACTTATATCCTCATGTAGACGACATAAGAAAGTGTGGACAGTGATAAATTTGTTTCTGAAACGCTCCAGTCTTTTATAAGATTCCTGATGAGTTCTGTATAAAACACTAAATCTTTGCCCTATGTATTATCCAGACATCAAAACCAAAATCTTGCATAAAGCCGATTCCATTTGGGCTAGGAGTTGAAATGGACAAAACATTTCGGTCAAAGAGGCTAATCACCCATTTGTCAAGGCTTGGATTCTGCATACCATACGATGAAGTTCAAAGTTTTAAGCAGAAAGCCATTGTTCATGCCAATAGACCACAACATTAACATATTGACTGGAAGGGCACCTTCCATAGAATGGGAATCACTCACTTTTGTAATCGCTCAGGCTAAAAGGCTCAATGTGAAAAAGCCATGCATCAGCATCAATTTTGAAAAACCCTTATGGCTCAAAGCTACAGACATCATCCATGAAGAGAATCTACCGATTGTTTGTAAACTTGGAGGATTTCACACTCTTATGAGCTTTTTGGGAAACATTGGTAACATAACGGAAGGTTCTGGATCTGAAGATCTTCTTTTTTCCCGAAGTTTAAGCCGAAAACAGTTTGACACATCTTTTCTGGGAAAGCTATTGCGAGGGCTCTTCGGACACACATTTTGGCTGAAAGCGTTTTGACTTTTCTTCTTTTGGTAGATATCAAATAAAAAACATTTTTTGATCTTCAAAAGTTTTACGAAAAAGCCTTAAGCAGTAAGCTTGACACAGAGAAAATCATTGAATTGAACTCAGATGCCTCATTTAAACACATTCGAAAACAATGAGCATTCAAAAGGATAAAAGGAACACTCGAATACGGCTCAGCTCTGGATACAGTATATTGATTACGCTATCAAAAACTTGATATACACTAAAAGAACTCCATTTATCTAAAATCCAAAATTTATTTGCATCAACTGGCCATACCAACTATGCAAGTGTGGGCGATTGTACCTCCAAAATATGGAATAGCTTCCAGAAAAACAACCCATGGCTTCACGACCAATTCATGAGTGAAAATCATACATTTTGGGACAAGTAAAAATTGGAGAGGAATTTGACTTGGCCATTGAACAAACCCTCGTGCGAGCCTTGAAATCTAAAAGTGGTCTTACAGTTGGACGTGGCATGGATGAAAGTATTTGTCATTAGTGAGTTCTAATTTTAAGCCACTTTAGGGTGAAGCGCACCCTAAAGTGAAGCGCACCCTATTTGTTGAACAATGATCTTTTATTACAGTATCCAAAATCATCACGTCATTGTCTTTTTATTGTCTATTTTTTTGTAGTCAATTTATAGTTTGAACGTGCTACACTCTCATTATCATTATTAAATCAATTAGTTCAAATACGTTACAAACGATAGTCTAAGTCAATTTTCTTGTCAAATCTCCAACAGCCACACAACTCTAATTCACAACGCAATGTCACAACTTACTGGAGCAGTTTGCAAAACAAGCCATCCGCATCACGAACTTAGAGCCTCTATAACAAAACAGGACTACTGCCATTGTCAGAAAATGCTAGATTGGATATCGATTCCCAGCCCTTTCCTTATGGCTAGTGAAAATGTTTGGTCGATTTCTACAGGTTTAGTGTCAAATTCTCAAGCCGATAATGTCAATTGTGAGCAAGCTGAGGCCATTGGTGCGAGTCACCAAATGAAATCTGTTGCATCGCTTCGCAACAACATCTGCAAAAAGGGAGGTGAGAGGCTAACTGACCAAAAAGCTTTCTTTCTTTTGATGGTAACAATCGCCGAACGAGAAGAGAATCTTGAGCAATTCTTTAGATATAACAGCCGAGCCTACGTTTTTGTTTAAAGAAGGAATGATGAGAAAGCCCGTTTAAACCCTCATTGTGAAAGTTATATAATCATGCTAGAAGAAGACGCAATGCCAAAGAAGGACACCTTACGTCATTGACGGAGGA
This sequence comes from Darlingtonia californica, assembly GCA_032270445.1. Taxonomy (NCBI): domain Eukaryota; kingdom Viridiplantae; phylum Streptophyta; class Magnoliopsida; order Ericales; family Sarraceniaceae; genus Darlingtonia; species Darlingtonia californica. The sequence goes on along the minus strand of JAUBWS010092798.1, from coordinate 696 downwards.
CCATTGTTACACAGAGTCCGTGGACAAAAGGGAGACAAATTCATTTCAATTGCTGATACTTACATAAAGTACACAAAGAAGCATTATGGCAACTCAGCAGAGGTGATCTTTGATGGCTACGAAGACGAAAGCATCAAGAGACAAGAACACAAGCGCCGAAACATTATACCACAAATTTCTGATGTGCAGATTCCGGAAGACAACCCTGTTCCCTTTATACGAATGCTTTTTGAGCAACACTTCGAACAGGGCGTCTATGTTTGGAAAGGGGAAAGCGAATATTCTCAATATGTGTACAACATATGAAACTATGAAGGAGCAAGCTGAAATAATCTCTTCTCCATCTTCTCCATGTGTGTAATCGGTGTTTAAATTGATGTACGGTGGCAAGAAGGATGACAGTTTAAGCCGAATGAGGTAATTTTCTGGATTGATGTCAACATGCCTCTCCCCTTCCTCTTCCTCGGGAGGACCTCCTTTATGAAAAAGACCATTTTCTCCCTGACTTTCCAGGACTGTAGCAACCCTGTTTTTATACTTTATTTTAGACAAACTAATTACAGCATGCCTAGAAATTACATAGCTAAACAAAAGTTATACATAGAAACATCAAAACAGGAGAACTCCTTAACAAAAGATCGGAGATGATTTCAAAATGTCGTCATTCAAACAAATTTTCACTCGCCAATTATAAGA
>JAUBWS010092787.1:0-11411 GCA_032270445.1 Darlingtonia californica | reverse complement strand
GCGGCATAGCTGGTTCTACTTAAAGATTCCGGCACCACAAAATATGAATTTTTGAAATCATACAGTTGCCTATTATGCTTTAGCACCGATCTTAACAATATACACCAAAAATTTCCGCTGACATACAAACGTTCACATCTTTCGAAAAACATTGGCCACATTGGAATTGACAATAAAAATTGAATAAATTATTCTAAGAGATTTTAGTGCCGAGAAAATTTGACACAACTGGAGTAAATGCTTTGAACTCTTAAAATTAAGCCCACGCTAAATTTGACTTTCCTTTCAGCTGCACCAAAAATCCGTGCAAAATTTTATTCGTTAAAATGGCTGAAATTTGTGACAATAAACTAAATTTTCACGCTTCGTTTCGGTTTGTGACAAATTAGATCTACCCCTTAGTGAAAAATCTTTTGTTCAGCCAAATTTAATCAGCGCCAAAAATATCAAATTTTCCCTAAGGCAAATTAGATGGATTTGAAAGCGAAAACTTCTCCGAATAAGGTACATATCTTAAAAATTCTCTTTTAAATGAAATTATTTTTCAAGAAGTTTTTTAAAAACTATAACACTAATTCAAGACCTTACCTCTACAGCAGGCTTGAAAATGTTTTTTGGTGGATTGTGGAATTTAATTGTCGTATCTGGTGTATCAACCTTCATCTCTAAAGTTCGTTTTGGTACTGGACGACATAATAAAGAACAGGCTTCCTCTGCAAGAGACCTTTCATCGGATTGCTTGCTCATTTTTTCCTCATCTTCTTGAATATTGTTAACATTATTCATACTTTTTACAGTTGCAGCACTTGTACTCGTGTCAACATTAGTTCCATTTTCAAAGACGGCAGGTGTTTTTACTATAACCTCCGATCTATAAGGCATACAACCACAATAATGCATATTCATCTTCACTGGTTCTTTCAGTAACGATAAATTTTGTTCTTCTATTAGTGGTTTTCCAGGATAGAAAGATGGTACATAACTCTTACAACTTGCAGGTTCGTTCCCTTTTAAGTAATCTTGAGCTTCGCATGGTAAAAGAAACCAGCGAAGTTGTTCTCCTTTATCACCGAATAGTAATGTCTGATCACCACATTTATAGTTATTCTAGACAGAATAAACCAATTACAAAAAATTTAACAGATTCATGCGGCTAGTATCTATGATTCAAACCACAATCTAAGAGAAAGTTAAAGTTGCGTTGTTCTTATCACCCAAATTTTCTCATAAAACAATGCAAGTAACCGGAAGCTACGAGAAACTTATGATACAAAATTCATCTACATGGAGAATGTGAGTAACAGAGACCATTTCATGAGAAGAGGAATCTGAAATGGTATTTACTACGTCTTAACTAAGCCAAACACAGTACCGAGCAAGTACAAGGCGTATTTGTTCTTGGAAAAATGTAACGGTCTATGGTAAAAGGGGGACATAAAACCAATCATATTTCACTTGATTGCATTTCTATTTGAGCGACACGAAAATTGAGTTTTTTGGTGATTTTGCCAGCTGGCGGAATATAATCCCGGTAAAAAGGTACGACACAAATACTGTTTATACCTTGGCGGAATTTTTGAAAATTTCATCAGCTTCGTCTAGCAAATCCTGTAATAGTAAATACTCAAATAATAACAAGAATAATTCATTGAAGTGAGGAAACTGCTCATTATTTTCATTCATTAGAAGACAATAATTTATCATAGTTTACCTATGAATCTAAGTTGAATAGTTAGAATAAAAGGCCTTAGATATAGATTATACGGAAGCCGAGAAGGGATTAACCTAAAATATTTTTTGAAAACTCGAAATCTTTTTCAAAAACCTAAAATCTTTTTAAAAAACCCAAAATCTTTTTTAAAAACCTATTTCTTTTTTAAAAACCCAAAATCTTTTTTAAAAATTAAAATCTTTTTTAAAAACCTAAAATCTTTTTTAAAACCCTAAAATCTTTTTTAAAAACCTAAAACCTTTTTTATACAAAACCCGAAATCTTTATGAAAAACCCGAAATCTTTTTAAAAAAACCCTAAATCTCTTTAAAAAACCCAAAATCTTTTTTATACAAAACCCGATATCTTTTTGAAAAAACCGAAATTCTTCAGTAAGATTTGGGACTATTAAATCGCATTCGGAATTTTTTTTCATTCCCCAATTTGAGCAACAGAATGCATCATCATCAATGCCAGAACCACAATTTGTGCAGTAGACAATCTTACTGTTTCTATTCTTTCCCAAAAATAATTATAAACCAAGTTAAGTGGCTCTCCTCTACAATTTTGAATTTCAATATTGATTGTATTGACATTTCGAAAGAAATCTAGCATTCTAAACTTTTTTTTTAAATTTGGGTTTTTTAAAGAAAGATTTTGGGTTCGTTTAAAAAAAGATTTTGGGTTAATACACTGGGTTAATTGAAGACTTCAATAAATCATTCTGATTTGGAATATGAAATAATAGTTCCTTACCTTGAAAGATTTAGTATAAGTAAAAAAACTACTGTGGGAGTAGATCATTCCATTTTTATTGTTATATTTAATTGAACCAAGCCATTTACGATCTTTAAAAACCTGAAAATTTGAACACTTAGCATTTAGTATAAAAAAATTGGTTATTTTCAGTAAAACATTTTTGGGAATTTATCTCTGAAAAAAGGGTATTAGAATTATTAGAAAGCTAGCATCATTTCAAATTATCAAACTACAAGAGATTACGCTTTTTGGTTAAAAACTTTTGTGTGTTTATTATGAATAACTTGGTTAAAGAGTTCTACAAGTACAATAAAAACAATAAAACAATACATGCCAAACATAAACCCTACTTGCCTTATAGTCTCGATGTTTCCATTCTCCAGTTTCAGGATCAAAGATATACTAAGAAAAAAAACGATACTTTTTAAATTTACAGCATGTCGAAAGAGCTAGATAACATATAAATAAACATGCTTTAGGGTTAATAGCACGCTTCCGAAATCAATAAGACAACCGACTCAGGTACGCATGCGCAAGTCAGAGGAAACCCCTATCTTGCATTTACATATGTCGGGACCGACGTCAACTGAACAGATTAGAAGTTGCAGTGGAGACTTGAGTGTGTGATGCACAATTATTGTAACGGAAATTCCGTTACAAATATGACATTTTCACAACGGTAACCGGGAAGCGACTCAAGCTACAAAGTAGCTGTCCCAGTTACCGGAGTGATTTCGGAAACTCGCTAATCGCGCTCCCTGAGACTCTGAAAATCAGAAATTTCATGGATCGCCTCATCGTCAAGTTTTCAACAATAATCTGGTGTTTTCTCATAAAATAATTTTTAAATTGGGTATTTTCATATCCTTTTCCACCAAAAAAGTTCCATTTCAGGCAACCATTATGGCTTTCGGTAAATCCCAGTTCAAATTACAAGCGTGGACTTTCCACTTGGCACAAACCCTAACCTTTCGTCATTGGGCTTTTCCAGAAAGAAATTGTTCACCCTATGTTGAGAATATGGACTTACATGGAAAATATCATGACCCCCTGGATTTCGAAAATAGTAACTCAACCCCTGGATTTGTCCTATTTTCGTATTCAATTTTCGTCGTCAATTTTTACTGGTGTCATCCCCTGGAAGTCAGCAATTTGTGACAGTGAGCACCCCCTGGAAGTCCTACTTTATCGCATGAAAATTTCGCAGCATGAAAATTTCGCAGCATGAAAATTTCGCGGTTTCGCGGTCGGGACTCAAAAACAGCGAAATTAAAATGCCGCGAAAAATGGATTTTGACGCCGACCGCGAAATTAAAATGCCGCGAAATTTTTTTTTCGGTTAACCGCGAAATTAAAATGCACCAAAAATCCGACTTTTGGAAATAAAAATGCTAACATCACAGAATATTGGTTTTAAAAGAAATATAATTGAAAGTTTTCACTAAAAAATGTCTTTTATTACCTTTTTACGTGACTAGAAAACACAATTTCGAGACGTGCCAAATTTTATATACGTCATTTTTTGTTAGAGCCGCGAAATTAAAATCCTGCAAAATTCACATTTTTGCTTGAACCGCGAAATTAAAATGCCGCAAAATGCAATTTTGACCAAAAAAACCGTGAAATTAAAATGACCGCGAAATTTTCATGCCGCGAAATTTTCATACAATAAAGTATATCTTTAACATAGGGTATAAATTTTTTTTCTGTAAAAAGCCCATTCTTGTTAAGATTATTTACTTTACCTGAGGTAGCAACATCCAACCTTTCTCAGCTATCATTTTAACTGATTCAATTATGAAATTAATTTCTTCATCATTGCAGAAGTAGGGTAAGTTTAACCGTGTAAAACCAGGGCTGAAAGGAAGTTGGAAAAAAAAACGCTGAAAATATAAATTTGCAAAATGTATTGGATATTATGAAAATATCCTTAGACTCTGAACAACACAAATATGCATCGAAGATTGGTAAGTTCAACCGTGCAAGACCAGGGCTGGTTTGAACCAAATTTTACGTTAATCGAAACATTTAAGATGCATTATTCAAACAAATGTACTCAGTGTATTCGATCACGTTTCTTTTTATAATAACTTTCCATAGCCAGTGAACTGGTATTTATAATGTGTATTTAGAATTAGAATCCCTTTATAATTTTGTATTTTACCGTAAGATTTCTTTATCAGAATACTCCCGCTGTCGACGCAAGTGATGCCGATCCAATCTCCTGAAAATGGAATCAAAAATAATGAATAAATAAAGCAGGAACATTAAGTTAGCCAAATATGCTGTGTGTATAAACGAACATTTGTAGGGACAAGTATGGCATCAACTCGCAGCTGTACGATCTAGGTAACAATTCTCTACTAAAATGACCTTTTGAGCAGCTCTTTGAAAATTCTATTTTCTAGCATACATTTATTCGAGTTAAATTGTAAAACTTCCTTGGCGCAATAAGTCTTGTGTAAAAAGTAAATAGTTTGGCTAATAAGACGTTCACAAACTGATTGATGACTTACTGATCTTCAAGTAATAAATCTTCTATTGCCAATGCAATATCTTCACTCATTCCGAGAAGCCTCTAATACGAATAAAAAAACGGCATAATGAAGTGAAAACCTTTTATCAGAAAAAAAAGAAATTGATCAAATTTTTATCATGTTGTAATCAAAAAGAAACTAAACCTATTCAGAAGTGGCCAAGTGCAGCCAGCTTCGTAATAACAAGGTTGCCAGTTCGATCCTAGGTCACGTCCTTGGTAAAAACTGAGGTCAACCTGATTTCGGGTTGATTGCTCTTGAATTTCATGTTCAAGTTTCCCTAATAAAGATAGTTGGATGAGGGTTAAAAAATCTGGAAAGGGCAAAAAAGTACCTCTCTCCTAGACGAACAGAGAGTGCTATATATTACAAAGAAATACCATTACCTGAGCATAAGGTCCTGCACATGCGCAACCACCACGCAATTGAATTCCAAATAAATCATTAAGAATCACGGCAACGAAATTATGATGTAAGAAACGCTTTGAATGTTTATGTTTGATCAGAAATGAGAATATCGGAAGTTTATTGGCTGTTTCATTACCAAGCAGTATAAGATTATCAACATTTGACCACTGTTCTCTCGCTATTCTAAATACGAAAGTTCCCATGTATAAAGACAACATTTCCCGTTTACAAATATTGACACCTTTTCTTCTTCACTGAACCCAATTTTAAATTTTCAAGGATCAACCTTACGGAAGATTTAGAATTTCCTTATGAATACTTTCCCATAAAAATAGTTTCGTTCGCTAAATTAAGGTTGCACTAAAACCATGGTGGGGTCGCTTAGCACAGAATATTGCAAGAATACTTCAAATTGTGATAAAAGCATGAATCTTTGCACATTTTTTGTTTGAGAGGGACACTTCTTAATGTCACGAGGTTACTGACGTTAGCGTTATTTTTGCAAGAAATGTATCATATTCTGTTGGAAAGATAATGATGTCCTGAACAAAATTCTCAAAGTTGGAGTTATATCGTCATCAAAAACTTTTGTTGAAGCAAAATATGATAAATTATATACCATTGGAAAGATAATTTTGTCCTGAACAAAAGTTTTCCTTGTGTGACTAGGAAAATTAATGTATCACGAGTTTTGACGCCTCAAAGTGAGAATTATGACATCATCGTTGCCTTATGTCTATTATGTTAAACCCTCCATAACTTTGATAACTCCATAATGGAGTCATTAATTTTTTCATGACATCATTATTACTGAGCCCTAAATCAATTTTTTGATTCACCCAAGCCAAACTTTTGCTCAGGACAAAGTTATCTTTCGAATGGTATATAATTTATCATATTTTCAATAATAAATTTTTGATGACGATATAACTCCAACTTTGAGGCTTCATAACTCGTGATTTTCTTAACTTGAACCACTGCAACAATTTTTTTCAGGACATCATTATATTTCCAACAGTATATAATACTTAGTGTTTTCCAAATAAAATTTTCTAGCAAAAAAAAGATGCTGACCCATGGCATTAAAGAAGTGTCTCCCTCAAATAAAATCCTGTGAGGCCAGACGATTTCAGTATAGTCTCTAGTGGGTTTAAGAACAGTTATCAAAGAAAAGTTAATGAGGTGATGTGTATTAAGCCTATAAAACGTTCGCTTAATGTCCAAGGGACATTACATCTTTTTAACTAATTACCCTTTATTACGTTTCTTTTGTATTTCTTCCGTTTCTTTTATTGCATCCAAAATTTTTACATCATTTTACTTCTTTAATTCATTTTTACTGAGCTGATGATGAGAAAAGAATATTTCTCGAAACGTTCTCAATTTTTAAACAAATTTTATAGTATATCTTAATAACTATGCTTCTTATCGTGATTTTTATGATAAAATTGTTTGCCCAAACACAGTTATGTTGACTCAAAATATGATAAACAGCAAATGTGAAAAGTTTCATGCTTTTATCACGTGTGAAGTATATTTGTGCTAAAGCGACCCCTCTACCACGTCCACTGAATTCTGAAAAATTGAAGTATCACAAAAATTTGCAAACCTGAGGTAAGACTGGAAATTATTTTGGGGATTAAAGGATGATCTTTCTATATCTATATGATAGCCAATTAAGAGCCAAATACCTCAATAGAACAGTGTCTCTTGCTTCGATATTCTTTGGACAAATTGCATCTTTTAATTGAAAGACCATGCCAGCTCTGATACTCTCAATGATTGCCGGGGTACCACCTTCTTCTCTCAATTCAATATCTTTTAAATAACGATGAGAATTCTCTGTCACCTAATGGTGAAATGACAAAACATAATTAATCCTCTTCTTTGTCGAATTGTGGAGCAATCTTTAACCGCTAAACCTACGTTTTATGTACAAAAACGACATTCCCATTGAGAAGATTTCAAAAATGCCAATATAGAAGTTGTTTCCAAAAACTCTTGAGATATTTCAAGAAACACCTACGCCCTAACCTCGGCTTACAAGACGCATGAAAAGCTGAAGAAGTGAGAACTTCGAACCAAACTTTTTTTCTGTTTTTCAGTTTTCGCTTTTTGCCTGATATGATTTTCTCCATTTGAAGTCAGCGTCAAAGTAAGGATTATAATAGTTATCATAATTTGTAGAATAAATTAGTAGATGTGGCTCAAGGATAGGTCGGTCAACGATCATCAGTGGTTGGAAAAAAACATTTGATCAGCAATTTTACAAGCAATCATTGTTACTAGTCAAATTTAAAGGAAGGCTCAAAGTGTCGTTTGAGAAAGTAGTTGGTCATTTTAGTATATTAGCATTGAAAAATATTCAAAAATCCAGTGCGTTTAGGCCAGAATGAAGTTATGTTTTTAATCACTCAAGATCACGTTGACTGGCTGGGCTAAAATAAAAAATTTCAACGACACACAAAATAATGTACATAAAAGAAACGTACAAAGAATACAGTTCCACCGCCTCCACCTTCCGGTATTGGATTTGTAAACAACTTCTTCTTCGCAACGAGTATCCCTGAAAATAAAGACATCATTTTTCCACTGCCTGATTAACAATACAGTACCATGGAAGTTTGACAAGTATTAAGTAACACTCTTAAGATGTAGATCTCTCTCAAAATAGATGACGAGCCCTAAGAGTTTTAAATGTTCTATGTAGTATTTACTGGTCTTGAAACAAAAAAATGTTTAAAAAATTCAAAAGATTTGACTCTGACAGTGAAGGATCAATTTGTTTTGAGTCGGCTTAAGTATATAGAATATAAATGATGAATCATTACTTACCTGGGGTGCTTGGCCCACCGACAAATTTGTGTGGTGAGATAAAGATTGCATCTTTATAAACATTGTTCAGTGTTGTCGATGACGGGTTCATGTTTATCTCGACATACGGTCCTAATAAACGAAAACGTTAATGTTTAGTTCCTGAGTGATCATGATCAACATAAATACAAGAATGGACAGAAGGGTCGTCTGTGTATTAGACTCATTGTGAAAGAATGAGACCTGTGTTCATGATCAACATATAAATCAAGAATGGACAGAAGGGCCGTTTGTATATGAACTTATTTTGAAAAAATTAGATTTGTGATCATGATCAACATATAGATCAAGAATGGACAAAAGGATCGTCAGCCCATTGTTTACTTTAAATGGATAAAATGCACCTGAAACTGCAAAATCAAATCCACGAGAAATATATATTTTTAAGTTAGACTAGTTAACTAGTCTGTTTTTCTACGACGAAAGTCAAAAACATAGACAATGATATTTACACTGACAAAAAACGAAAAACAAACTAGACGATACGTCATGTCGCCTCTCTTTTTATGTTCAGCTAACATCTGTGAAAAATAACCAGGGGGTACTGTTTATTTTATGCAAAAAGATATTTGTATACAAAAAAGATCCATTATAATTAATACAAAAGAAAAAATTAATTAGAACACCATCTTATTAAACTGTTTCTCTTGTTTATTTATTAAATTCAGAAACAAAGAAGCGCATTGTAAGAAAAAAGCTTGTGTTTTGTTTTTCAACCCATGCCCCTTTTAAATTTTTACAAACAATACATCTATTAGTAATGAATCAACAGATTCTGCACTAATGTGACTTTCCAACTACGGCAAAGGTAACGGATCGAGTGGGGATTGAACCCACGACCTCTCTCTTGCCGGGCGATTGCTTTACCGACTGCGCTATCGATCCGATGTCATTACACTAATTCGTAGTAGACGAGGGGAGCGATCGCTCAATTGGACCTGAATCTTACGAACCAATGGAATGTCATCGAATTAAAGCACAGACGGAGCCCAATCTCCATCCAACCCGCTAACTTTGTTGAAATTGTAAAGTCGTGTACATTGGGGAGTGGCATAGTCCCAACGGAGCCCCGGTACATCTATTAAATACATGAATACATCTATTAAATCCGCAAAAAAATCCACAACGAAATCTGTCGTGCGATGTTAAACATATAGCTGGAAGAAAAAATGCCGTGACATGTATCTTCAAGTCCGTTCCTTCGAACTGTTCCTATGATATCCGATATTCCCGATTTCCCGATTTTTGCGGAACGGACTTGTTTACTAGTCTAATTTCTAGGTCAGTGTGACATAACTGGCACGACGTCCACATTAAGCAATAGATTGGAATCAGACTCCATATACCCAGTTATCCTGTACTATAATATCCAGGCATATCCAAAATTGAGCCTAGAAAAAAACAGAATAAGATTGTGTTATACCTGCTGTTGCATAGTCGAAGAAAATGAACCCATTATATTTGTGAAACAAATGACATATACTATCGATATCAACCAAAATGCCAGTAATATTTGAAGCTGCAGCAAAACATCCAATCAAGGGCCGATCTTTGCCTTTTAATAACTACAAATAATTGAAATGTTATTATAAAATATTATTCCAACATTATCATAAAAAATGCTCATGATGCATACTGTTATTCTTTCTATTAACAGGCTTCTCCAATAAACGACTCACTTATTGATAAGGCACAAAATATCGAGACGTTCTAATCTTTGAGTTTAGTATAATTCGTTAGTTCACGGCCCAACCACTGTTGCGGATCTGTTTTAGAAACTTTTTATATCTGGAAATATATGAAATTTTGTATTCAAAACATTTTTATTTATACTAATTTTTTTTTCGTTGTAGGTCCACATCAGATATTTTCTTATCTGTAAATTTTAACCTACTGAAAATAAATTACGAATGAATGAATGAATAATATTTCTTTTGACACTCTTTAGCGAGAATACGGTGAACTGAAAGAATGAGACTGTCTATTTCAATATATTTCATAAAAATTTGAAAAATAGAAAAATATTATGCCTGTAACACTAATTCCAGATGGTCTAGATCTATTAATCCAGTATTTGCCTCCTTTGCCCAAATAATCTAAACACAAATAAAAAGATACAGTAAAAGAAAGTAATGAAATAGGGGAATAAGGGAAGCTTTTCAGTATCAGTTCAGGTTGCACGCCAAATCAAAGACCAAAGATATCTTTTCCCAGGCAGTTAACCACAGAGTTGAAAACCTTGTCATAACAATGCTGCAATTAAACAATGGTGCTAAAAATTTAAAAAAAAACCAATGACATACATACCTGACTTCCAATTTCTTTCCATGGAATTAAATTTGAATGATGTTCATATGGACTGACTATTACAACCTATGTTAGTAAACCAGAAAATAAGTAATTTTTTGAAAAAATAAAAGTAGAAAATTCAACCAACATCATACACAAAACAATAAATAATTGGGTTGGAAGAAGATACTGTTTACTGGTCATGTTTTTTTATTCAGTGGACACTATGAAAATAAGGGATAAAACCTAGAGCATTGTATATATATCACTACATACACGAAACAAATTAAACAGAATTAAAACTAATGAAAGTGAAGATATTATTTACATACAGGTGGAGATTTCAGGTTCAACGCATGAATTAGTTTATGAACTGCCCCAGTGCATCCACTTGAAGAAAATATGACAACATCATTTTCACTTGCATTGACTGATTTCCGAATTAAATCTCTAAATAAATAATAGACAGTTAAAAAGAGAAGTTTTTCATTGCTATAACCTTATGCTTAGGCATATGCTTAAAGTCCTTGACCATTTTAAATGCAAAGTTTGTCTAATCAAAATAGTCATTATATATTGTATTTGGGAATAAATTTTTACTCTATTCTCAAAAACCCTTCGTACTAAGACAGTACTAGACAGATCTAATTCAAAATGAATTTTATTTTATACCTAAACAGTACGAGGTTGAGGGCTGCACACACCACAACAAAATCAGCAAATTGTAAAATCACTGATTTTAGAAACGAAATACTTAACGTACCTGGATTCCTGTCTGAACATTGTTGTCTGAAGCGAAGTGACACTTGTAGTGGTATGAGTGTTACCATAAT
>JAUBWS010092776.1:0-11411 GCA_032270445.1 Darlingtonia californica | reverse complement strand
TTTAAAGCATTAACTTTGGTTTGAATCTGTTTAAGTTTATTAATCTAACAAGATCTATCTAATAGGTTTAGGCTAGGCACGATTAACTTTTCTAAAATTGACTGTAACTTTCACTTTGAAGAAAATAGTAAAATTTCAAGAAAATATCTCATTATAAATTTTGACTTTTTTTGGTATTGTGACTGGTTATTTCAATAAAAAAGAGAGTGATGTGTATTCTAATCACAACAAATTTGTTTTTGTAGAAAAAATTTATCTTAACTCTTGATAAAGTATTAAACAACAGAAATCCAAAGGGCGACCGCGAAATAATCGTGGGGATCCGAAGGGCTGCGCAATCTTAAATCAAAATCCAAGGGTTTCAGCTGGAAATGCCCAATTTCCGTGTCGCTTAAATAGAAATGCACTCCTCAAAAGACGTTTTTTAGTCTGGTAGGTAGGTAGGAATTTAGAATTTATGTGAATATTAAAGGATTTCCGGCTCAATTTGAATATTGAAAAATCGTCACACTTTTTGATGACGTAAACAACATCAATATTTTGACAAAAATGACAATTAAGCGATTGCACAGTTTACAAAATTCAAGTTCAAAAGGTCAAACGGAAATACTCGCGGGGGCTATAGCAAATAATGTGACTGAGAGTTGGAGTGCAAAGTACAGTATGTCAAATAAGTAGAAGAGATTGAAAGTGGATAAAGTTCATAAATAAAATCTTGGCAATATAAAATGCAACTATCGTGACAACACTCAATGTTTTGTAGTTTTAAAGAATAACATTTGATGCTATTGCTTCAGTTTATTTATTTAGATTCCGTTATGACACAAAACAAAAAAAGGTGTCAAAGTTCCATGTTAAGTTATTTACGATCTTTCAAAAAATATTAAAAGTATTTACAAAAATTGTTAAAATCGCACTCCTTCAAGGGACTGAACTCAAAATTTTGAGATTTTGTGACAGTTTAGCGAGGCTCGGAAGAGTGAAAATACTTCCTTCCTTTATCACTTAAACAAGCTTAGCAATGTAAGTTTACAAATAACGAAATCATCTATTAAACTTTACAACAGGTAATAGTAAAAAGAAACATATAGGTGATAATGTCATGAGAAGTTTATTGTGGATTCTTTTACATCGCAGTTTCTTCAACTTGTTCTATCCTTTGTTTCCTGAACAGATTGTTTATTAGTCTTTTTGCCTTTTTGTTTAAATACAAGTAAACTATAAAATTGATAAAACTATTGCATATGGATATCATGAAAGCTGAATGCGCGATATATAAGGTTTGTTCATCATCTAAGACCTCACGAAGTTTCCTCACTGTTGCTATAAAAAATACGACGGGTAAATTTGTTACGGCAAGGATGGACATAAACAAGGTGGCTAACTGCACCGTACTTCTAGAGTTGGAAGATAGTGTTCTTGCTTGTTGGTCGTGCTTTCTCAACTTAAAAATGGAAATAATATACAACACCCAAGTTAATGTGAAAAAGATTACAGTTATTGGACCAGCATACATGGGTGCACGTGAATGTTCAATCATAACTGATGTCATACAACCTAGGAGGACACTAACACTCAGATACAAAAGCAAAAGGATATTGAATCTTAAGAGTGTTATCACATCTTTGTAGCGTTGTTTCAAAATTATGTGTAGAAAGCGATCGAGTGCAACGAACCAAACCAAAAATGCAGAACAGTAGGTAAAAGTTTGTCGCACGAGTAGAGTGACGTTACCTTGACGGCAGTTCAGTTTCTGAAGAATTTGGATAACTTGAGATGGGAATCCAAGCAAAGCGTAACAGAAATCACTGCAAGAGATATATAGCACTAACCTTAATGATTGGTTTTTCCATTGTTTGGTCTTTATGTTCGCGTAAATTGCTAACGAGTTTACGAAAACAACAACGATTATGAACAAAATGTATATTGACACCAGAATTATGCGATTTTGGTAAGGTACATTAACAGCTTCGTCAAATATTGTTCCGCAACTAAGGTCGGTTGGATTTTGGTTTGTTTTGTTCGTGTAATTTGTCGAATTATCGTTCATCTTCATTGTCTATTTGATCAACTTGTTCCCTCTCCTGAAAAAATAGCCGCTGCTTGTCATTTGACGATGGGGCTTTTGAATGAACAGACAAGCGTATCTGTAACCTGGTCCTTTTTATAGTGTAAGGTGGCCTGGGGGACACTTTTACTTCTTTTGTAATTCATAATTAAAACCATTTGCAATTAGATTTCGTGTTTCGGGAATTTAGATAGTAAAGATGAAAGGGACTACCAAAAGAATTTGTCCTATAAACTTATTTGTTACTATAATCGTTGGCGCAGTTTTTTAAGCAAATGGTGTTTTCATTACTTCTAGAGAAGCTAAGTTAGCTTTTATGAAAAAACAAAAGAATTGACAAATATGAAAACTTATGAAAACTAATGAAAACTAGAATCTATGGTTTAACCATTTACGTGCGTATCTCCAGTAAACTGGACATGGCGAACGAAAAGTTTTACGGTCCTAAATAACTAAAACTCCTGGATAGAGATCTACGAGTTCCATGTTCCATGTACCTAGGCATGGTCCTTGGTCAAGAAGTAGACTTTGTGCAAAGATTACCAACACCTGGAAATTTGTTGGCATTTCAACAGCTACTAGGGCTTTTATTCACTATATCGCAAATACACCCAACTTTTTTGTTCAACTGAGGCAATCTTTTTGCGTAAAAGCCTACTGAACCGAATGCAAAAAACCGCATGATAATATCTTATTCCGTAGGCGTAATGTAACTTTTAAAGGAAGAAGAAATTTGTTTTTGAGATAAACGATATTTTAGTTTCACCATTTTTAATCTCTTATGTAAACAAAAATGTCTTTTTAAATCTGAAAAGCAAATCAAGGCGTTGTAATGAAAAGATCTAATGAAAGGGCTATGAATAATTGATTAGTTGAAGAGACATAACCTTTTATGTCTTAGAAAGATCTATAGTCTTGTATAAACAAACATTTTTTCATTTTTCTTATTTTCTTTAATTATCTGAGAAATATGCGGAATATTATATATTTGATTTCAGAATTTAATTCTACGTGATACATTGAATTAAAAGATTTTTAAAAAAAACTTTCTAAAAGGGGTTGCCACTATCCTTAATGCTAGTATCTTGAATTACAAAAATGTTTCGATGACCCTATTTTAATGTAAAGCTATGACTGAGATATTAGAGGCAAAAAACTCGCCATAGCTAGATGTTGAAAAAAAAACATTTTATTGCTTTTTTATGTAAATGTACATATTACAGACTAAATATGTCTTCTGCAAGGTTGAAATGTCTCGGGGGAATTTTCGGTCTTGGAAATAGATTTCTCTATATTCACATGGTTTCAAGAGTTAGCCATTAGCTTTTAAAATTTCAGATAGTGATATGACAGTACAGTGCAGGGCAGTGTTGGGTTGTTGGGAGCACATTTGATGGCTTTTGTTGGGTTTTTTTTACAATGGTTGGCTTCCTGAAGATTGCCTTGTTATTTCTGCGTTAAATGTTTTGATTATATTGAAGCTGGGAGGCATATGAACAGGGGCGGATCCAGGAAATTTTAGGGGTGTAGCAAAAAATATTTATATTAAGGGCGGATGGGCGGGCGTAATTATTTTTAAGGGCGGGCGCGTCATAAGCGTGAATAGTGAAACCAGAAGACAACTATGTAACCAATTATTATTCTTTACCATTCGTTTTAATTTTTTTGTTTATTGTAGACCTGTAGCACTTGCTACGGTGCTACACCCCTGAATCCGCCACTGTATGAACTATCATAGATAGAACCTGGTCCGTTTTTATAGTGTAAGGTGTTCTGGCGGACTCTTTTACCTCATTCGTCAGTCGGTAAATTTTCATGTGTTTGGACTAGTGTGAATGCTAGGGTCGCCGCATATCACGAACATAACAAAATTTTCAAGAAAATATTGAATTCAAATAGTTGACTTTTATTTATTTATTTATTTCATAATATTTATACAGGCTACATCGTATCAGTTAAAACAAATTTATTACTGTTCTCCCTACGAGACTGTTATTTACCTGTTACTTTGTCGGTAAGGCGGTTCTTTTAAACTCTCTATTAAAAGATTTTTGAAACAATATTATCATGAATGTGACGGCCTTTGGAAAAAGGGGCTTGGAAATTTCCGTGTTTGTACTAGTGTGAATGAATTCAAGAATGTAATAAAATTTTAAAAGAAATATTGAATTCAGTTAGTTTGCTTTGTTCGGTAAGGTGGTTCTTTTACACTCCCTACGAAAATGTATTTGAACTTCTTTAAGCCCTTCTTTTCATTTTTTAGAAATAAAGAACACCAAACCGGTTTTTAAAGAGAAAAATCCAAAAATTAATTTGTTCAAATGTTTCAAACTTATTATAGTACTAGTGTTACAAATGCCTGAGTCTTAAGTTTTTAAAATTCCATTACATCGATCCTTACAAATATCTTAGTGACCATTCCCTTCAAGAATTCTCTTCAAGGGTTGACTCCCGAAACAAAAATTTTGTTAAAAACTTAAAAAGAATGTTAGATAGAGGAATTTACAACTTAAAATTTAGTACTATGTCATCATAGCAAGGATTAGGCATGGTAAAAATTTGGTTTAATCCATTTTTGCCAGCTAAAACCTTTTGCAATTACAGTGTGTAGGGTGTGTTCCGAAAAAAGTAGATAAATCTTTCAAAATATTTTGTTGTATTTTTCGGTTTTTATCTCATTAGATAGATGTTTTTTCAAAAGCTAAGCTTTTCAAAAAAATAACATTTAATTTATGAATTTAAATATTTTGGAAAATATTAAGGTTTCATATTTCTCCCGATACGGTCATTAATCTGCAAATCATCAATAAAACTTCGTTTTAATGTGCAATTATGCTATTGCAAAAATGTACCAAGAAAAAAATTGGTGTGGCTGTGGCGTGAGACATAACCGCAATAAAAATGAAAAACACGGAAAGGAGATTTAGAAAAAATTTAATAAAAATACGCTTGATAAAACATCAGTAATAACACGATCTCTTCATTAAACTCCCAGAATAACTTAAAGTAGTTGGTTTTGACAATTCCTGAAAATTTCAAGTGATCTTCATTCAAAATGACAGAATAACTGCATGAATTGCCATTTTTTTGAATTTTTGACGCCAAAATTCCGCCATTTTGAAATAAAATCACTTGAAATTTTCAGAAATTGTTTAAACCCACTACCTTAAGTTATTCTGGGAGTTTAGTAACGAGATCGTGTTAAATGCACATTCTATTGCCCAGATAGACCAATTACGGCCTTTTGGGGGTCCTGGCTTGCGGGCTCTATTATGACGTCATGAAAAGTGCTTGAATAACAGAAAAATAACGTTTGATAAACTAGTAAACATATTAGCAGATGAAATAACTTTGAAGGTCGTAGTACCATTTTCTGAAGTCTACAATAGCTACAAAGTGAGCAAAAAAACGTCGGAAAGCCAATTTTTTGACGTCGTTGTGACGTTATTAAGCCACCTGTTAAATCTTTTGAAACCTCAAACAGTAGAGTGGGGCCCCTTCTACCACCATGCAAAAGGATTTTTATAATGCTTTAGTATTTCCGCCACAATGACCATTTGAAATTAGCTCTAAAACGCTAAAAACAGCATTTTGTCACGTGACTGTGACGTCACAAAGTAGTACGATTACCAAAAGTTTTATCAAACCTCAAGGGATTTTTGAGGCCTACCAGCATACCAAGTTTCAAGTGTGCAGCTATTCTCAATCACGAGATATTAGCTGTCCGAAACATTATCCGGACACTTGCAAAAACTGGGCGTGGCTGTCACGTGATTACGTGACGTAATAATGAAAAAATAAAAGTGTGACTCGATGCAACTTACCTCAAGGTACCTCCATACCAAATATAAACGTAATCTGAGAAGTCAAATTTTTGGATATTTTTTGGACCATATTGGCCCAAATCGTGACGTCATTAAGTGGAAAATGCCCAATTAGGCTTAATTTGCTTTGTTTTTTAATTTTAGTACTGGCTACTGTCGTTACGTGTCGTTATGTAGTCGTTACTTCTGGTTACTTAGTGGTTACTTCTGGTTACTTCTGGTTACTTCTGGTTACTTCTTGTTACTTCTCGTTCCTGCTTTTAGTAACAACGAACTTTAAAGCACAGTTAGCACCACAGGTTACGAAAGCTACCACATAAATACTTAATTTTTAAGTTGCACTTATGAAAATGAATGCGCTTTGTTATTTACTGCAAAACAAATCAAAAATAGATGTTTAAAACTCCATTGAAGATTAAAAAATGACAGCGTAAACCCAGTGATCTAAACAGCAAATAATTCATAATTGACTTTATTGAAATATACTTTTTATTGATCGTTATCATGCTAATACTAAAGCTTCATGGTTAGATTAAATATATTCCAAAAACTGATTTTTGAATCAAAAAATTAATTCTACCATTTTACGAAAATTTGAAATTCTATCAAATGATATAAAAACTGCGTGTAGATCAAAAGTTATAGATAACAATTTTTCGGGACACACTGTACATTAAAAGGAAACTTCAAAGCACATTTATAAAAGCCTTTTGAAGCTTTGAAACTCGGGACTTTTATTTTTCGGGACACACTGTACATTAAAAAGAAACTTCAACGCAGATTCATAAAAGCCTTTTGTACTTGAACACTTTGCAGGATTGAACTAATAAAATTCTATGGGTTACTGCTATCATACTGCAGTTTTATGTAATTGCTTTGAAAGAATGTTTTGTTTTCAATTGTTTTTTTCTAAATTGATTTTCATTGATAATGTTGTCAAGATAGTGAAATAAGTCAACGAGTCTTCAATTAAATTTTACAGTGTCCTGAAAAAAAAACGGAACCGGAACTTTAAACATTAAAGATATACTTTTTGATATATAGTTACTGAATGCGATTTTCATACCAGATACCAGAAAAAAAAATACGCCCTTTATAAGTAAAACTTTTAATATAAAAAATATATGGATCAACATTATTCAGCATGGACCTTTGAAGTAAATTTATAACGATCATTTAAGAAAAAAATTGAATAGAGATTAACGACCCGATTAATGAAAAACATCATTACATCGCATTTGTGAACATAACGCTGAATTTACATTGACATGACTATCTTTTTACAGAATTATGTTATTAATTAATAAAATTCTTTTTAGGAATTATATGATGAATAAAAAAAAATGGTGTCTTCATAAACATTTTTGTGACGCACTTAACACAGCAACAAAAATAAGTCAACTCGGAAAAATTCAAAACTTTCCCCTGAAAAAATCCCAAGTCACGCATTAATATAAATACGGTAAGTATTTGGAAATGTGAGTACATTGCGCGGTGTTTTCTATTTAGCAATCAACGAACTCCAGCGATGGAAGAGAAAAGTACTTGAAAAGATTATTGGAGTGAAAAATTGTTCCAAAATTCAAATTGGTGCCTACAAGATCACAAAGTCATTTATGTAAGAAACCTCCGCTTCTATCGCTTATTCTTTAATTTCGGAAGTAAGGAATAATGGAGAAAAATGAGTTTGGATTCTTACCTAAGCTATTTATATTGACAAAATCCTCTTCAATATCATCTAAATCGATAACATTTTTTTCTTATTCACGCTTCCCTCTTAAGCCATCGATAGGGGCGTTTATAGAATATTTTCAGGATTGGAAAGGAGAGAATATAGTATTTTTACAATAAGAGAAGGAGATATACTGCGTGAATTTTCATAAACTGCCCCCCCCCCTCTCCTCCGAGCGTACGTACTTTATGGATCGTACGGAGTATGAAGACATACCAATACATCTACCAAGATATTGACTTCTTCTTCACTTTCATTCAAAGTATCAATATCGTTCAGTTCTTGTAGTAGATCAACTATACCAATCGAAATATCTAAAATTACAAAAAATAAGTATGTTGGAGAGGCCTACCATAATGCTGAAGTCTGTCCCTTGAAGCTAGACCAGAAAGATATATTTCTAAGGTGGATTATAAAACCCTCCATCAGCTCCTGCTAATCTGTACTGATTAACTTATTAAACAAAAAATATTGGACAAAATTGACAAAACTTTCTGGAGGTAACGAAAATATGTCTTGAAAAAATCTTGACCAACAAAATTATTTATTGCTTTGAAACATTATACATATTATGATTCACGTGATTTGCAACTAAATTCATGTTATTGAAACATTGATTTTCGATATTTTTTACTGCGAAGGAAAATCTGACAGATTTTTGTCCAATAAAGTATCAATTTTCGCTGAATGATGTTGACCGGGCCAAACCTTGAAACTTTAAATTCTCCAGCTGGAGCTCTACAGACTAAGGTAACAAGCACAAAAAAAAGATGTTCAAAAATCCTTGCTCGTACAGCGTTTTGCAAAGAGTCAATATAATGGAATCCGCGTGGCTTGCAGAATAGGAGGTGATTATTTGATTAAAGAAACAGGAATAATTTAGAAAAATAAACAGGCCCATTTTTAGAAGAGTAATGCGTCCGACTAAAGGACGCTTCCATTTGTCTTTTTTTAAATATGAGTCTCACCCAGCGACCAAAATTAGTAAAAGCCCTATGTGGAGGAGTGTTTTTGCAGGACTGTGTGCTATTTAAACAAAACAAAAAACACTACTCCACATGGGATTTTCACGATTTCACGAGAACTCTCAAAACTGGAGTCTATTTACGGGTTGTTTGCAGTGCCCATATCAAGCGAAACCCATTGTCTCTACATAATGCACTTTTCTCTGGCAACGGGCGTTGACTTTATATTTAAAGAAAGGGATTGACAAATGTCTGGAATTTCCAAAAAAGCATCATTTTTTCCAGAAATAGCATAAAGTAGGAGTGGATTTTCTAAAGCAAGAGTAGCGTTGGTTAAGGAGTAAAGAGGTATTTAAGTTTTTACACAAGTCTTTAAGATTGCTGTGAGCTTACTTACGAGTTACAATTAGTTCTAGATAATTGCGATCCTGGACAAGAGGGACTTTATATAAACTACTATAGGTACATTCGCTAAGGAAGACCTTTAATGTCCTGTTAAAGGCTAGGAAAAACACTGGGACATTCGCCACTTAGTACTATTTCAATTCCTACCCGAGACATTAGTGCTTGACAACTTAAATGTATCACTTATCGAGAGCAGAATGTATAGCTGCTTAAATACGTCATGTCACCCTTCTAGTGTCAAGTCTTCTCAACTAGGGTGATGTCAAATTAACCTAATTCGATCTTCCCCATTGTTTTCTTGTTTCTTAATGTTTAAGAATGTTTCTTGCCCAATTGTTTTTAAAATAATGTTCATCACAATGTCCCCAAATGTTGGAGAGCCCGTGTAATTCACTGACGTGATTTTTCATGACTTAACAGATTCAAGCAGGTAGAAACAGAATTTAACTTGACAAGTGTTGCGTAGTATTCAGAAATAGTAGCTAGTTCGTGTAATCCATAAACGTATAAAAAGACAAGGAAATATATACAAAGCTAGACAAAGACAAAAAATTACCTCCTTAGAGACGAATTGAACTTTGTTTAAACCGACCAGTAACATCACAGGTGAGAGATAGTGAGCGAGCTTTCTATTTGCTAACCACAAACGAGGGAAACAACATTGCCTATTCACTTATGCCATCAACGAGAGCAGAAATAGGAAAAAGCAATGAAGATGAGAGGAACGTACCAAACTAAAACGATTCGGATATCGGGAATAAAGTTGTACGAGTACCTTCTTTGCATTAAAAGCCATCTATAGACACCTGAAGTAGGAAAACTTTTTATTTGATTAACAGGCAGACATATAATCAAGAATTTCTTAATGCATATTGCATATTAGACTAGTGAACTAGTCGTTAATTTTACAAAGAAAAGACAAATACGGAAAAAAAAATGCCACCGCAAAATAAAAAAATGACCTAAGTTTTTTTCCTGCATATTTTCCGTATGGCACCTTCCAGTCTTTCCCGCTTCGGGTTATTAATCCGATTTTTTAACATTAAAAAACCGACTAGCTCGCTAGTCTGTTTGCATATATATTGTAAAGTATCAAAAGATCTTGCACTATTGTGACTTTCCAACTACCGCAAAGGTAACGGATCGAGTGGGGATTGAACCCAATGAACTACCGACTGCGCTATTGATCCGATGTCATTACACTATTACCGTGATTAGTTGTTAGGGCAAGATTAATTCATTAAGGCAAGTAGACATTAATTTTATTTATTTCCGGTGCAACTAAAAAATAAAACAGTTCGGACAAAATTTAGTTCTCAATCAAAAATACCTCATCCACTCTCAAAACAGTTAAACATGGTGTACCACAAAGTTCTGTTTTGGGACCGCTGCTATTTTTACTCTACATCAATGACCTGCATTCAGCAATTATTTACAGTGAAACCTTTCACTTTGCAGATGACACTCATCTACTGCATTTCAACACTTCCTTGAAGTCCCTTTGCAACCGAGTTAATACTGACCTGAAAAGTCTAGGCACCTGGCTTAAGGTCAACAAGATAGCCCTAAATGCTGGGAAAACTGAATTTATTTTATTTAGATCTAGAAAAAAAATGGGACTCGCATTCCTCCTAAACCAAGCGTGAAATATCTTGGGGTTCATCTAGATGAGCACCTAACCTGGGCTGCTCACATAGCTCAGCTCTCATCAAAATTGTCCAGAGTTAATGGAATTTTATCGAAGCTACGTCATTATGTCCCTAGCCAGATCCTAATCGATGTTTATCATGGCATATTTGCTTCGCATCTGCGCTATGCATGCCAACTTTGGAGATTGTGTGATAACATCCATACACATTGTATTCTCACCCTGCAAAAAACAGTCCTCTGACTCATGACATTCAGTGAATAAAGGGCACCATCTACCCCATTATTTGCAGAACTCAAAATTCTATAGTCAAAGTCCTAAACATCTCCCTTGTACATCAATGTCTGAACTTTAATCTCCCAGAGGATATTCTAGATTCATTTAAATTCCCTAAACTCATCCCTATAACTGTGGAACAAGAGGACAGACTCTATGTCTCTTGGCTCTTCCTAATATTAGAACCAAAAGGTACGGTCTCGAAACCTTCTCAAGGTTCAACCATTGGAACTCCTTTCAACGATTGTTCCCTGTTCAAGACCTTAGCAGTCTTGCAATATTTCACTAAGATCTCTAGCCAATCATTACTACCTTGGTTCATACACCAGTAACGCTATTTCTCCCCTATGCTCTCTTATTACCTTACATTTTAATAAGATTTGTTAGTTGTATATGTTTTTACCATGTTTCTTTGTTTATTGTTACAACCTAGACGTCTATTTTATTTTGTTACGTCTATTCTGTTCATTTCCATATCTTTACTTCGGCATAC
>JAUBWS010092754.1:0-11413 GCA_032270445.1 Darlingtonia californica | reverse complement strand
GAAGTATACTGTGGAATTCTTTGCCTGATAGCGTCAAATGCAAAACATCACTAAATACTTTTAGAATGTGTCTTAAAACTTGTTCGAACTTTGTACTTGCAACCTTTGTAATAACTTAGGATAATTTTTTCTTATTACTTAATTTTACCAATTAATATCAGAAAAAGACACAAAGATAAAGATGCTATAGATTTTTTAAATGAACATAAATTTCAGAATTTTATGAGTTTTATTTGAGGAGGAGCTTCATACGAGGTTATCGTAGGTTAATTTCTTTACACTTAACCACTTTTTCTATTTTTGCTGCTTATCGTGATTTTATTGCTTTTAGTACGTTTTTCATTCAACTTTCAACTTGAATTTTGACTTCTTAATCCTTTTCTAACTTTCTGACCTTTTTTTTCTCTTTTTACTTTTATTTTGATTTGATTAGTATAATTTTTATTTTTGTTGTTTTTAATCGTACATGACACGTATTGATAACAGTATTTGTATGTAGTAGTACATTTATTGAAACGTTTTTATCCTGTATAAATGTTTGTCATAAATAAATAAATATATTATGGTATGAAAGATGGGAAAAAATGTAACTTAGCTTACCGCCATTTGACGTTGTTGAGTAGTTAGAAATACTCGTGTAACGCTAACAAAACCTAGAAACATCGATTTTCCGAAATTTCGATTCATTTTCAAATTACCTTGAATGAGTGTTGTATGGGTTTGACGTTTCTTTTTTGATTATACTTCTCATTCAAACGTTGTGAGATTCAAGGAAAGGAAAGAGCTGTCAACTTTGTTCTTTATATATTAACTCTTTACCATGATTGTCTTTTAAATCCTATATCGGTGAAATTATTAGAAGTCAATACACAGAAAGTAACATTAAGAAAACACGCTTCACCATAAGGATCCAAAGCAATAGCAGTCGAAAATTTGACTTTAAGTTCGGATAAAAGCTGAAAAGAAATACTTTCGATAACTGGGACAAATTGAGCCTTTTGATGTAGGCCCGCGGGGAATATCTCTGAATATCATTTTGATATAAACTTGAAACTTAGTGAAATTAATCCTCAATAAGTGTACAATATACGACTATGGTCATGTCAATATCTTTTGTGTATCAAATGTTATGACTTTTGTAAGATTTACTGAATTTGAAGTAAAATAGGTTACAGTTTTCACCTTGGGATCAATAATTGAGCATAATCAAGCAAATTATAATAAAAAAGGATAATAGCACAAGATAAAAATATATTTTAAAGAAAAGGGGTTTATGACTAACCTCGACTCCAGGGTGATTTTCCTCTCCAGGGCCATGCGGCGGAATTTAAATAAGCGGCGCCGTGGGATCGGGTGTTCCATTCGCAGTCTCAATTCAAAAGCGTTTGCTGGAAAACGACAAGGCAAACCAAGGATATAAAAGAGAAGAACAAAGGCTCTCCTTCCATCGAAAATTTGTTGTGTATCCAGTTTCTCTTTTACATTTTTGGGCAAACAAACCAAATTACCTCCGGAGATAGGTAACCCCGCTTGCCTTTTTTCGATAGTCATATTCGCTTTGCCTCGTTTCTGCGTAGACGCGTTTCTTTTGATTGCAAATAGCGCGATTGAAATGACCGTCCGCAAACGAAAGTGAAAGTCGCTTTAAAGCTACCATATTAAAAAAGATTTTTCCCAAAACATTGAGGCTGAAACATTGCCAGCGCGATTTTAGCGAAAATTAAAAAAAAACTAGTAGGGTAAGAAGACATATTGAGTTGTAAGCGTCGGTTTTACCAGTTTTATGCCAGGTAATTGCATTCCAGGATTAGGAAAGAAGAAGAGAAAAAGATGGATCAAAATAACCACGGTAGGTCTTCCTTTCTATTTTGCAGAGAGAAACAGTTAGCGTATCACATTGGTTCATTCAAGATCAACTCAATGGCAGCAAATCCGGCAAAATTACAGGTTATATTTCTTGGTTGGGGGAGGGAGTATAAACTACAAGTCAAATTAAAAGTGGGTGCTATTCTTTTAAAATCAAAGACAAGTGTGAAACTCTTGATGGTGAGACTATGGTCGTAAATTAGATTTTAGTACTTAATTATCTTGAAACACTTTGTAAGACTACTGTTTCACAAGTTATTTAAGCGCTAATTTCAATATTTTGACAATTTTTAATTTTCACGTAGAAAAAGGTAGTGTGACGCATATATAATTTTGATATTCTTCTCTCTTTTATCTCCAAATGACATTTGTAAACTTTTCAATCTAAAATTAACTCAAACGATCCACATAGCCAGAATTTCCTCGATTAAACTCCTCAACAGACCACTGGTCAGAACCTCTAAGTTTGGTATAAACTCCATACTCTATCAGTGCATACCATAAAAGGAGCGACCTTGACTTTCACAATCCCACTTTGACACACCATTAAAGTATATACAGCTTCCAAATGTCATGTCAACAAGATAAAAAATTGTAGATACCAAAGCAACTCGTCTGTTAACCAAATTGTCAACTAATCTGTTTTTAGCAACAGAAACTGTAAAAATGAAAAGCATATACACACTATAATATTCTACAAATCCCAAAGTGAATTGCAATGGAAATTACATGCACCACGTGAACAACATAAACAAACCATCAAGACCACAATTCTATGGCCGTGTCCAATCTCATTGCACCATTATGGTACAGCAATGCTAGTCACTGATCAAACTAAACCGGAGATGCACTAGTTTATCAGAAAATATTTACATGCTAGTAAAAACCAGGTTTCGAAACTTTCACTTATTTTCAGCGCCCTTGTCTGAAATGGCAGATGCGAAGAAAGTATGGTATATATAACTAATTGGCGTATAACGACTTATAACTTTTAATTGTCTCAGGTGAATTTGTTTATTTTTGATATACCATGTATTAGGAAATTCCCTTTTATTCTACAACTAAGCTCGAAACATTGTGAAGTCTTAAAGTGCAGACCAGAAAATGTTGTTTGTTGTGGTGTGTCAAAGTGGGATTGTGAAAGACGAGGTTGCCCCCTTTTACGGTACTAGATTGGAATAATTTTCAACAACATTTTATTAGACATGACCTCTCCTCTTTAAGCCCTGGACAAGACAAATCCAAATGCAAAGCCCCCTGTATTGAAAGCTATAATATTAGTCCTAATTAATTACTGTAAACGTGGGTGACTCTGACATTGACAAGGCTAAATTGACACACAACAAAGTCCAGCTTCCACCAACATTTTCTGGTCTACATTTTAAAACTCCACAATGTTTACATGTTTGAGCTTAGTTGTAGATTAAAATGGAATTGTCTCGTGCATCATACATCAAAAATAAACAAATTCACTTGAGACAAATTAAAAAGTATAAGTCGTTATAAGCCAATTAGTAATATCACACATTTTTACAGCTGCCATTTTACAAGTGCACTGAACATCACTTTCCGTTTTCAAAATAACAAGAAGTTCCAAAACCTGGTTTTTACTAGTGCGTGCATGCACACTAAAAAGACAAGAAGTGCATGTATATGGAAACCATTCCCCGCTTTATTTTGATCACATGAATAGCATTGTTGTACCATTACCATAATGGTGCAATGAGCTGTGACCCGTTATGTATTCAAGGTCTTAATGGCTTATGTTGGTCGCGTGGTGTGTGTGTAATTTTTATTACACTTCACTTTGGGGTTTATAGAATATTATAGCGTGCGCATGCTTTTCATTTTTATAGTTTCTGTTGCTAAAAACAGATTAGTTGACAATTTTGTTAACACACGCGTTGCTTTGGTATCTACAATTTTTTTATTTTGTTGTCATTTAGAAGCTGGACTTTGTTGTGCGTCAATTTAGCCTCATTAATTTGGGAGTCGCCCCCATTTACATTAGTTTTCGTTTTAATAAAAAAAATTTTTAGAAAATTTAAAATGCAGCTTACAAAATTCGTATATCATCTTTTTCATTGCCACTTTGTAACTATATTTAATTTGGTAACCCTCACTAGATTAGCTATCACAGTTAGGGTAAAACTGTAACATAGTGCTAGTGATAAACATGAAATGAAGATTCAAGGATTGAAGATGCTCTTCAATCGAAAAACTGTTGAATATGCATTTTCCTAAAGAGGTCATGACTGAGATATTTCCTGTAGTTATTTGAGGGTCTCCATTCACACTGCATGTTGTAATTTTCAATAGCTTACATTTGATTGAATAGATTCATATCTATCAATCTATCTGTCTATCTATCTATCTATTTGTCTTTCTTTTATCAACATTTGACTATTGCCCTCTAATTTTGATGTTTTGAAGTAAAGTATGGGCAACTTATAACAACGGTTGATTATCATCCGATTGGGTGCATAAAATTCAATGTTCTTTATTGGCATATTCACATAAAAAAATACATGATACAATAAGCTGTACAGTTACACACTTGGCTAACTTTTCCTTCATTTACTCATGTGGCATTGTGTTAAAGTCTATTGATATTTTAAGCTACTTTGTTCTTTCTTTTTTGCAAAAAAGTCAAAGTCCAATACACTCGCTTTTTTTAGGTCTTGATCAGGTTATCTGGTTGGCCAAAATAACACATTTTTGGAGCTAGAGAAAAAACAGCACAGTAAAATTTTATTTTACTCGGTGAAGTTGTTGAAAACCTCATGCTTCGTCGTTGTAGAAGATTGCAACTAGCACTATTAATGGGTCAGAATGCAAACCAATTTAAAGCTTTTTCTCACTCTAAACTGGTGATAATCATCTGATTGGGAAAAAATTTTCTCACCAAATTGGGTGATATCAGTCGATCGGGTGATAATAACCTGTTGTTGTAAGTGGCTCGTACTGAAATATTAAAAGGGCACTATTTGCAGTCTATCAATAAGATTCAATTCACACTTAACGTTTTCTCTTAAGGAGTGACACTTTCTCATATGATTTGACACATGAGTTTTGAAACTGTACCTCCAGTTTCGAAACTGGAAACTGTAAGTACAAACAGACTGCACGCGTTGATATCACGTCACTCGTAACGCCGCTGTGGCCGAGTGGTTAGGTCACTGACCTCGAAAACATGTCTTTGGTGGTTCAAATCCGACTCAGGTCAAATTTTTTTTTTAATGTCACTTTTGTCAATTTTTTTTTAATGTCACTCCTTAAGAGAAAACGTTACTTTTAACAGTTATTGCATCTAGGCAAAAGTGTCAAAATACATGTTAAAAACTTAAGGACCCTTCTTGTAGAAGTCTTTAAGTCAGTAAATCATTTATACTTAGAATTTATGGTGGATATGTTTTTGTTTAGACAAAGTCAGTATATATAGCCTTAGATCGGGAAACACCTTTAATTCTTTAAAACACTATTTAATCTCGGTTTGATCGGTGATGGTCTTTTGGCATTGCAGGTGCAACAAGGGATGATAATAGCACTCCCCCTCCATCACAACACCTACAGTATACTGCCAGGAATACTTCTACCAACCACATTATTCCCCAAGCCAGAGCTGCTACACCAATATTATCATCTCTTACATTTGGATCACCACAAAGTGATAGCAGTGGTAGTCTTACCCTTCCACATTATGAGAATTTATAATCTTTTTACAATGACTTCTGATAACGATGAATAAACATTCTTACATTCTTACACTTACAAGTACTCTTTACAATAACTAGTTATTGAATCCCTAACTCTTCTTCCCATGGGACGGTATAAGAGTTCATCTTGTCAAAAGTGACTCTGGATGGTTCTTTTTAAGTAATTTTCACGTTAGGTAGGTTCTGCACTGGAATGTCCATTGGCCTCTACAGAATGCTCTATCGAGCCTCGAGTCTACCAAATGAACATTTTATTTGGTTTCTTGCACTGCGTAACGTCTGATTAAATATCACTTCTTCGTTTGATGAACAGTGATCAAATTATTTCATTACATAAGAAGGAGGGGATACGCTGGATCTCTTAGCGGAAATTGTGGCACAGTCTCTGCACCTGGTAACAACTCCTGGTAATATAGCTTTAATGTTCGTTCAGAAACTCTTGCAACATGCAAACTACCAGTCCACTTAACTTCAACGTTGATGAACTGCTCGAATGAATTACAAATAGCTTTACAATTGATAGAATCAATTTGCTTGTTCGAAAATAGCCGTGGGCGCTTTCTGTTGGTTCTTTTATTATGATATGTGTTCTGTCAGCACATCCTACCACCTGAGGAAACCCGAATCGTTGTAAAAATGCTGCGATAGTTGTTGACACATCTTCTTTCTTCTTAGGAAACTTTATTAATTCTGGACATAAGTTTTCGTAAGAATAACACGTATCTCTTGGACGATCTGTCCCACAGTGCAACGGGCAATTACAGTCATCTTTATCATTTTTACTACCATGAGAGGAAGAGCTGGTGAAATTGTGGAAACTGTCTCGCATAGGAAACTGTCTCGCATAGGAAACTGTCTCGCGTAGCAAACTATCAATATGTGCAGTTCAACAAACGCGCCGGAAAGGTTGTTCAGCTAGGGTAATCCCTGGCAAAGACTCCAATTACAAGTTTCTGTGGAGTGGTGATGACTCAGGTGTTGGTGGGTAGGCTTGCTTGTCGAAGAGGCATTAATAGAGAAAATCACATCCGTGAAAAGAATCAACAACAGTATCATGGTCATACGCGTCATGATAAATAAAAGTATTCTTCGCATATTCAGCGTCTATGTCCCCCAAACCGGCTTCTGTGAGCAATTGAAGGATTCATTTTATGAAAAACTGCTTGACCAAATGGCTGTCTTTCCAGCTTATGAAACACTTATGGTCCGCGGTAACTTCAATGGTCATATTGGGGTAAGTTCACCTGGTTTCAATGGTGTTCATGGTGGTTTTGGCTATGGTAACCGAAATGGTGATGGTGTGAGAATTTTTGACTTCTGTGCTGCTGCCAATCTTTCAATTACAAACTCTTTCTTCTCCAAGACTCCTAATAAGCTCATCACGTATAGATCTGGTGATAAACGCTCCCAAATTGACTTCATTCTTTTCCGCAGGAGTATGTAATTCCAAAATGTTACTGTGATAAACAAACTAAATCATATCTTTAGACTTGCCAGGAAAATGAGATCAGAAAACCAAGTTATCATTTTGCATCCGCGATGAGCAGGGAAGAATTGCTTACGAGGAAAAGGAAAAACTTGACATCTGGAAAAACCATTAAGAAAATCTCCTTGATGCTGAGTTCCCTTGGGATGAATCCAGTCTGTCCTCTGCTGACCGTGTTTTAGGACATCCATCAAGATGCAAGCTTCCATCAACCACCTAAAGTCAGGCAAAGCAGCAGGACCGAGTGGTATTTTTGTTGAAATGCTGAGGCTGCTGGCAATGGTATCGTTCCCCACATTCCCACTCTGATTAACCAAATCATTCAATGCAACAAAGTACTGGTGAGTGGAACCGGTCTTACATTATCAATCTCTACAAGGGAAAATGTGATGCACTAGATTGTGGTAACTATAGGGGTCTGAAACTCCTTGAAGTTGTTCAGAAAGTTCTAGAAAGAATACTGGAAGTTCTCTTTTAAAAATTTAATATCTCTATAGACAGCATGCAGTTGGGATTCATGCCAGGTCGTGACACCACTGATGCTATCTTCATCCTGCGCCAGCTTCAATAAAAATATGTTGGAAAAAGAAAAGATATCTTCTTTGCTTTTGTACATCTGGAGAAAGCTTTTGACCGCTTACCTAGAAAGGTTCTATATTAGGCAATTCGCACATTTAATATTGATGAATGGATAATCCGTGCCATACAAGCCATGTATCAATTTCCAAGTTCTTGCGTCAGGATGAACGGTAACTACGGTGATGATTTCCGTATGAACATGGGTGTTCATCATCAGAAGTCTGTTCTTAGTTTTCTCCTGTTCATAATTGTCATGGAAGCCCTCTACGTGAATGTCGAATTGATTGCTCGTGGGAGTTACTCTATGCAGACGATCTAGTCATCATTGCTGATACCACTGCTGAGCTACTTTTAAAATTATCCACATGGAAACATGCTATCAATCCAAAGTTCTCCGTGTCAATATGAGGAAAACTAGAACCCTCCATTGCAAAAGTGGCTCTACCTCCTCAAGGAACAGATCTGGTTAAAGTGGCCCTGTAAGATCTATTTTAATGGTGTGGGGTCAAATTCCATCTATTGTTCAACTGGAAAACACTGGATACATAAACGCTGTTCTAGCATCAGAGGAAGACTGACAGAAGCTGAAAATTACATCTGTTCAAACTATGTCAATCCTCCTCAAGTAGCTCCTCAAGTAGCTCCTCGTTGAACATTATTGTTGACGGCGATCAGCTTGAAACTGTGCACACATTTTGCTATTTGGGTGATACAATTGGGGACAGCGGCGGCTGCACGGATGCTGTGACTGTTAGGGTGAAGTCAGAGTTGTCGAAGTTTTGTGAACTGCTTCCTATCCTTACCAACAAAAGTATTTCTCGAAAATCCATGGGTCGTGTTTTCGTGAAACATGGGCTCTAACTGATGCTGATACACTGCGTTTAATGAGGACCGATTATGTCATGGTGCGTTGGATCTGTTCTTCGCGCCTTTCTGAAATGATTCCAACTGCTGATCTAAGGATTTTTCTCAGTATACCTTCTCTGGAAGTGATTCTTCGTCAAGGAAGATTGAGATGGTTTGGCCAAGAGGATGGATAAGAGCAATGGTAAAATAACATTCTTTTGTCGACATCGGGGGGAAGTATGTTGGTCGCCCAAAGAAACGCTTGCTTGATATCATCAAGACGGATATGGCGGCCCTCAACATAACAGAGAACCTTAAAGCTGACCGTTCTTCTCAGCGAGCAGAAACGCGTCCAACCCAGCTGCTGGAAAAAGAAAACGTTAAATCGTGCAGTAAGAAAGTAATTCTTGAGCTTTATCTGCGTTTCAAAAATGACAGTCATTTAAGGAGGGAAAACTAGTTCCGTGACGGTGCCGATAATTAAGATGATTTAGATGAAAAAATACATAAAAATAATAATAACTTTTTTTTCAGAAAATATCTAGGTTTTTGCAGGGATTATTTTTCGCGAATTTAGCAGCTAGTAAGTTTTGTAATAATTTTTACGTGAACTAATTTTCGTAAAATTGACATAAATTCGCTAATTAATCACTAATTAATTCTGACGGAAAAATTAATTAGCTTATTCCCAATCAGACGTGCTTTTTACAGTCTCCAATGTAGATGCAAATGCCTTATTCGGATTTATTTTGGCGCGGATTAAATTTGGCGCAATTGGCGCAAAATGGCAAAAATCGCCAAATTAAATCCGCGTCAAAAACTTCATTTTTGTTCTGCGCCAAATTAAATCAGCGCCAGAATTAATCCGAATAAGGTATATGTTAACGTTCAGTACATAGATATTTAGCAGTGATCACGATAGAAATGGGAGGATTTGCTTTTATTCTACTGTATAGAAAATTTCTACGTTGCTTTTTCTCAGCAGAGACCGTAAGCTGTTGCTACATTTTTTAATTATTTTTCTGTGATTTGCTTCTGCTTTTATTATGACGTTATTAAGAAACATATAAAGTAATCAAAGCTTGGGCCATATTTTAGAATACTCGTGCAAGAACATTATAAATACCATCTCAGGCGTATTTACGGGACGTCCATATTGTTATCCTCTAGTTACGCAAACCGTTTTTACTTTTCCAAAAAAACTCATTTATATCTCAAAAGATCTGTATTTTCATAGATATTAAGGTATTTGAAAACTTTACCTATATCAAGAAATTGGCGAAAAACTTTTATTTTGCCGCCATTTTGATGACGTCATATTTAAAATCTTTAATAGCTTAATATTGAATGGTATACATTAATTAAAACTTCATACAAAGGTAACCTTGGACAAGTTTCCATTAAAACAAAAATATTTGAATTTCAGCAAAAACTTAAAAGATTCATATTTTCATAGAAAACGACGAGGTCATCAAAAAATTTCACATTTTAGTGATTTTGACGATTGGAAAGGGTTCGCGCAACTAGATAAATTTGGACGTTTCGTAACATGCCTGGGATACAGTACACTGACAGCAGTGATAGATCCTGACTACAAAGTCAGCATGCTAAGTCTTTTAGACTGAACTGGCTGACTTTATGGTAGATTGATTTTAAATGTTTTATAGTCTAGCTGGCTCTACAGGGAAGAATGGCATAAATATTTCGTTTTTGAGATATTGTTCTGTGTAAGTCATCCCATTTGTCTGGAAGTTACAGAGTTGATAGTACCATATTCAAAGTCTGTTGTTGATTTTTTGCTTTTTGTTGGTGATAAATTCGGGGATAAATAAGGGGAGCCAATTTTCTTTGTTTTAATATTAATTCTGATTGTAGGTATAGAATTTCTAGAATTTTCAGCTATCATGTACTACCATTAGCCTTAATATCAGTTCTTCTAAATCGGTTTAGATTTAGAGTTATTGAAGTTGAGTTAGGAAAAATTTCAACTGAAAATCCTTTTTTATGTTTATCATACTTTACCAAAATATCTGACTTTCCTTGCTTATTAGGACCCCTCTGTTATTCGAGACCTTGATGTAGTGATGAGTGCAAGTGAAATGTTAATGGATTTCTGTTACAAATATCAACAAGAATACCTAAGCCTAAGCTACTTTGATATTTTGAAGAGTTATACATTTTGTTCTGCAACCTCAAAATTTTGTTCCATGCCAACCTAATTTATATTAGTATTTATAAAGAGCTGGTAGTGGTACTTTCTGGCATACATACAGTATGTAAGCATAGACATAGAGCAGTTTTTACGAAGAATGCAGTGTTATGTCCGGGACATTTTTACATGAAAATGACCAATTTTTGTAATTTATTCCAGTAAACCTATGTGAAGTCCTTTTGATTTCTGTTTACTTGCAGCTTCACATTCTTTGGCTTTCAACTTTCGTTTCACGGTGAAGGACCTCTACCTCTACCTCTTCGTTGTCCATCCCGTCGGCTATTCGCAGCCCAAAATACTTTGTGTCATGTGTTCTCCGGTCACTGTCATAATTCTAGAACATAAACACCTGTTTTTGATTTTCGTCTCGTTTTAGACTTATACTTGTTTCGTTCCTTTTTTTCTTCTTCCGAGCCATAACGTCTTCCTGAAAATCTTATCGGACAAAAAAATGTAGTACAAAAGTGCCGAAATTTTCCGGAAGTCACCAAAATTTTGTCCCAAGAATATAACTGCAACTGCAACTGCAACTGCCTGCAACTGCATGAGGAAAGAGCAATGCCCGCTGAACCAAAACTGTCTTGCTTCAAAGGTCGTGTATGAGGCCACGATAACATCCGACCTACCCAATTACGGCGTGAAAAAGTACATTGGTCTCTGCGATACAACATTCAAAAAACGTTTTGCGACTCACAAGACTTCATTTGT
>JAUBWS010092742.1:0-17030 GCA_032270445.1 Darlingtonia californica | reverse complement strand
TTTTTATTCTGCTGACGTCATATATCTCCTTCATCTAGCTCTTTTAATGTTGACAATTTGCCTATGGAGGTTGTTTGGATGTTCTACACGCTGTAAAAAGTGCAAATTTTATCTTTTTTGTTTTTTCTCATATTGCAAAATTTGATTTCAGAAGAAAGTAAAGAGTTGGTTGCGAAAGTTTTTTGATTTGTGAAAAATGAACCTGATAACATGTATAATATGAAAGCCAAAAAGAATCCGACGGGACATCCATAGAATGTCCAAAATACATGCAACGAATAGTATAAATTGACATTAGAATTTGAACATTGAAAATGAAAGAGATGGAAATTATTGTAAAGGGTTTTTTCTTTAAAAAACTGATTTTCATCAATTTTACATAAGATCAAATTCAGTATGCAATAATTTTTTATGTACAAAAAAAAGTAAAAATATAAATTTGATTTTAATTACATTACATTTTGGTTTATAAATTACCCTTCAAAAACAGTAGTTAAAGTGACGTTTAATGACAGCTTTTCTTTGCTCAATTTGTAAATAAAGAGACAACTAATAAGAGAAAACCTAATATTCTCAAATCAAATTCTTTCTCTTCCTTCTCAATCGTTGACCCCTGACATAAACTTATAGATAGTTTTTGGTATTGGGATCGTAAAAAACCTTTTCGTTTTCTTTGAAAAATTCTTTTGGTCAAAGAAAAAATAGATCTAGTAGTAGATGGACAATAAGTATGAACACGCTGTCAAACACCCCTTCCCCTGTACTTTTGTTTGGCCCTCCTTTCCTCAACTGCGAACGTATTTTAATGGCCTTATGCCAAAACGAACGGAGAAAAACTCTCACTTTCTAGCATTAAGTTAAATAAACGAAACCGAGAACTCAAAAGATAAAAAAAAATGAAAGATTGGCGACGTAAAAAATATCAGGTCCTTAATATCCTCTATCATAGCTTCCTGAGTTTGGTCATAAATTATAAGGGGATTTTTTATCACTGGTGTTTCCTTAGTTGTTGAATAACGGAAACAGTTAAACAGTTAGGTAACATACAACTAACAGGCATTGCAAGAAATTAATTTTTCATTGCTCACAAAATAAGTAAACAGCTCATTATATTGTCATTTAAACGTCATTTTCATCTGCCTGTTGCATCTGCCTGTCCCTGTTCTTTCTCATGAAAATTGGGATTGAAACATTGCAGTTCAATACGTCGACAACTGAGGACTCCGCAGAATGACCGCAATCAAATGTTCATTGTTTTCGATGGCCAAAGCGTGAAATTCTGCCGAATACGGTCCCGTATGTTACCATATACGGACTAATTTCTTCCATATATGGAACCAGCATTCGGACGTTTTTCACGCTGTGGGCTTCTGCATGGAATTTTTAACTATAGCATGTTATGAGTTTGTCTAGACAAACTTTACACATAAAAGCCAAACCAAAAGAAAGCACTAAAAGACCACTTTGCATTTTCCAACATGAAGTATTTTAATCAAAGCTCTTTTAATTTCTTCATCAAATTTTCCATAAATTTCTTCTTCTCACGGTCCGATTTTTTGAAGTTGATGTTGAGTTTGTTCAATTTACTTGTAGTATCAACCATCCTGAAGAACAAATAAAAAGAGAGTCATTATTGATTATTTGACATTTTGAAGTAGACATTCAATGACTTCTTAAAAACTCTCTAAACCTTTAAAACCTTCTAAACCTTTGATCTGCTTTGCGCCAAATAATGTTGGTAAGGAAGTAGAACTTTGCTAGTCTTTGAATAGTTAGAGGCCAAATAAAAGCCTGTTTTCTGACGTGTCTAATCCAATTCTACAAAACTGCACTTACGAGTAAGATGTTAATGCGTAATTAACGTAATGATATAATCTCAGTTAAAAAAAAACACTCGGCTATTAGGTCTCTTAGTGATATTCATTAATAGGCCATGTCAATTATAATAATTTCGCATTTTGGTGCTGATATCAATGGCTTCCCCAAATACCTACACCTTTCAAAAACTTGCCCAGAATGTTGATTTTTTATTTTAGACACATCTGAGATTACTATCGCGTTGGTAAAGGTTTTCAAAGCAATCAAGATATCCAAAAATATCTTTTTTATCTCCAAAATCAATTTTCTTTTCCTTTTTGTTTGAGCACCATATAGGCTAGTGAGATAGAAAAAAACAATTTCATAAGAACATGAAACATGGGCCAAAGTTTCAGCCATTTTTAAAATTAAGTAGCACCTCTAGATTACAGGAAAATGCCCCAAAACGAGCCCAAAATTCTTGTAATTTATCTTTCTGAGATCACAATCCGCCCGGTATTTAAAAAAAAGGTTAACAGCAATTTTTTAAGCCCCTCCCCCCTTCCTAATTCCTATGCCACTGGACAAAAGGAAAAACTAGGTAGGACGTCAGGTTTAGACAAATTTATGTGGAAAGCAAGTGAGCTGGAAAGTTTATTGAGCTAATTAAAGTAGCAGGATATGGAAGATAAATTCCATAGTAGATAAGAAAGATTTGGAGTTCCCAATTTACATGGGATTAACATATAGGCAAATCAAATTTCCCTGTTGGATAGAATTAGATGGATATTGAGATTAAATGCGTTGTTATCTGTTAAGCGAAACAATTATTAGAATAAATAAAACAATAAGCAGCTAGCGAGATTTTCTATTTTGCTGGAACGGAGAAAAAAGGAAAGACCTTAATCCCATTCGATCTCATTTAGGTAGGATGAATGGACGAAAATAAATTGAAATGAATGAAAATATAGAGTACTATAGAGATTTTGATTTTAAAGTAATTTTGATAAATCCATAAGGCACAATACGAAACATATCTCGAAGAGAAGAAAAGAAGATATTATAGAAAATAAAATAAAGATAAAACAACAAAAGCTGAACGAATGGTACATCTTTTCCTATTATTACATTTAAATAGTAATAGTAAAAGGAGAAAAAAGATGAATGGATGAACAAGTGAATGAATGAATGAAATCTCATTCGGTAGTATAATAAATCAAAGAGTGAGTTAGCATCTGTCTTTTTAATGGTTTCAAATAAAAAATATCCCGGCTTGAAAAAAGAAAATCATCAGAATCCAATATTATAATATAACCAAACGAAATATCATTTAAAATAAACAAAAAAATTGTGGATAAAGAAAATGTTGGAGACGTTCAATTCACATTCAAAAGCCAACATTCTCGACTGCCATAAGGGCAAATTAGGAAATAAGAGCTCAACAAATTTGTTGTGTTTAGAAAAACAGGTGAGATAGAGCCTCTTTGATCAGTGGATGCATAAAACAGCAAATAAAAGGAATTCAAATATCATAACGGACTCACGATATACCCTCATTAAAGATAGAATAGATGAAGTCACATTGGTGAGACATTCTTTACAACAATAATAATAGAATATTTGAAGAACAAGCAAAGGCGGGTCTAGAACAGTTTACCAGTGGGCGATCATAAATCTTTTCAAATAACAACCTTCACGCTTTTTTATAAGAACATTTTTGTAAGGCTCCAATTTGACCAAAAAGAATATACAACTATAGAAAAAACTGAGGCTCAGAAATTTAAACAGGATTTTTAGAACAGGTTTCTTCTACAACATGAAAATCAAGGCTGCCTTGAATTTTAAGAACAGCTGCATCTGAAAATGAGTACCAAAGAGAAAGAAGTCCCAGTTATAGGACTGTCTATCTCGATTAAAGGTTCAAAAAAATGGTTCAAAAAAACTTGCACTCGACTATCACTAGCACCTAAATTCGTAACTGAATGGAAAAAAAATCCTTAACCAATCAAAAACTGGCAAAATATATTTAACTTGGGTGGGAATAGGTGGGAGAAGTAGACTGCTTCAATTTGGCCTAACGGGTTCTGCAAGTCTACGTGTTTTAAGAATGATAAGATTTGGTTTAGGGTTGCAGAGGACGTTATCATGCAGAGAAAAAAAGTACCCCCTTCTCCTAGTAACGGATTTGGCCTTGAACAGTGAAAAGTTAAAAAAATCAAATCACTTAGATGACTTACTTTTCAAGAAGCTTCATGACGTCACTTGCTTTCACTCGACAATACTTGCTTCTGGGGTTACCATGTTCGCTCAAATATGTCGACCAATCACCTTTCAAGAATAGGTCCATGAACTGGAAGAAAAATTTCAATAATCGTAGACTTCATACATCATCCCCAAAAATAATTTCTAATATTTCTGTTTCTGTGTAAAATTAGTTAATGAAAACGTGATTTTCCCCCAACACAAATTTGAAGATTGATAAAACTGGAAAAAACGGGGTTCTTACCTGTCAGTACATACATCTTAATTAATTTAGTTATTGACCGCATTTACAATGTGAAGTGAAATCCAGCTTGATACCGTATTACCTACCTATGCGGGTTCGAGTCCCACCACGTCCGTCCGTTTTCCTACGGATCTGGTCGTTTATCAATGGCATGGTACTGAGCTGGATTCCACTTTACATTGATTGATCAATAATATGATTATATGGCCCAAAAAGCAAACGACACAAAAAAACCAAACAGTTTTTTTTCGGAGAAACTGTTTCGAATCCGTCATTAATCTGATTGTAGCGTCAGACCTAGAAGTTGCCAAGAAATTGAGTAGCTTTTAGGCCAGATATAAAACTCGGTTGTTTATAAAGGAAAAAGGCATTTTCTTACACATACATGCATACCTAAATATGGACATCTCTTTGACGGCGTATTTCTTATCTTGAAGGAGGGCACAAAAATTAAGCTGTAGTTCACAGCAGACTTGTCTAAGATCAGTCTGGCACATAAATATTATAGGCAAACATAAAGTCTCGTCTTAAAGGGATAATTGTCAAAATGTCTTTACTCCATATTATTAACACCTAAACTTTTTATTAGTAATTTAATAGGCCTATGAAATTTAAGGAAGTTCGCACAGGTGTTTTTTATTCATGAAGTTACATTGTGTCAATATATGTTTGGCAGATTTAAAGAGCAATTGTGTTTATTTTCACATATCAATAAGAATGTAGCATCAAATAGAGAAAGGCCTACAGCAGTACTTTTCTTTCACCCTTGTCTGGTATCTCATTACTCATCAGCTCCTCCTTACTTATTCCCTTTGGTATAGCTACATGGAAAGTGTTTCGTTTCTTTTTTTACAAGGAAATCTAGATTTCCTCTCTTTTTCAACCTAAGTAATTAACCGAAACGCTATTGATTTGTGCACCCTTTGGAAATGATGCTCTGAAGATAACCCAAAGCTTAATTTTTAAGCATGTATTTTTGAATATGATCACAATATTTTTTTTTTGAAAATGTTAATTTTAACCCTTCCCAAAAAACGCCACAATATCACACAGTCCATGTTTCATGCTTTCAGAAAATCTTTTCTAACAAGAGATAGAACAGAAAACTAAGCAAAAAATCTTAAAGCAACTTTAAACGAAGTTTAAAATCACAAAAATCGAGATATGAAGGTAATTTTTAAAATCTTATTTGAGAATGTTGGAAGTAAGATGCAGAATTTTTAACTCGGTTATATCAGTACCCTTCAAAGGCCGTCTAACAAGAATTTTAACCACAAGTAATTGAGAAACACGATATAATTTAAATGTTGGAATTTCATGCAGACTTTTAGGGTCGGTTACCAGTTGGACACACGTTACACACGGTAAACATATCTGAACAGAAACTTTATTTCCAAATATTGACCCAAATATGGAGTCAAGGGTGTTTGTTACATCCTTGTGGGGATACGCCTTTAAAAGAATAGTTGGGACAAGGGAGGGGCTGTAATATTTAGTATGTTCTCGTGGAAGCAAATATACAGTTTCGTGTTTTCGCGCAAAATTAGTCACAAAGAGTAATCCCTACATCAATGTTTTCTTTTTGTACTTAAGAAGGCTATCTCGTTGATTGGTAACAAGAGACACATAATAGCCTGTAAATATAGAAAAACCGAATGTTTATGTATATATGAAGATGATATTCGCATGTGTGTAAATTTATTGATTCTGATTATATTTTACAGAGAGTGAAATTTCACCGCCGTTTCGTTCCACGGGCTCTGATTATGCAATGATGGTAAACATTTAGAAAGAAATCATAATTACAATATCGAACATATCAAAAAGTGTTATTTAATTTCGTCTCTGTGGATGTGTAAGTTCCGACTTAAGTAAAGTGTGCAAAACTCTTTTGTGTCTCTACTGTGTACGAAAATGAAGGAAGCAATTTTAACTTGTGTTTATCGTGTTTAAAGTTCTATTGAATGTAAATGAACAAATATTTTATCAGCACTTTTCATGATTTAACATCTCTCTGGGGGATTTTATTTTCGTTCTACGTTAAAAGTAAGTGGTTTAAAGCTGTTGATGAGTCACCATCACGCACGTGGCCTTCTCTATCAAGTTTCATCGGAAGAAAATTGCATGAACAGGGAAACAATATAAAAAGGTGGAAGGAAAATTCTCAGTGGGATTAATCCATTACCGGATTTCTTAATCACTTTTCATGAAAATGAAAGCTTTAATAAATATTGATATTTTCAACAGGCTCTCTGATAAAGATGACATTTTCAGATAATAAGGTGTGGTCTTCAGTTTCTCCTTTGAGCTATTCCGATTTTAAAAATATACAAATAACGCTACTCTCCAGAATCAAAGTCGATTCTGTCTTGTCAACGCTTTTCTTTTATATTTTCCCCCAATCAACAATGGCATAATGTTTCTGGTGGGGTCAATACAAACCTTTTTCCCAGCAGCCAAGGTCAGGACTGCGTTTCGTTTAAAAAGAAAAACACTCCTCCAAATAGGGTTTTTTCACAATTTTGCCTATTGGGTTACTATAAAAGAAAAACAATCCTTTTGATCTTTCCATGAAAAATAGCAAACAGGGATCCATTTATAACAGGGAGCCATATATAAACGGCACGCAGGACTTTAAAAAGAAAAACACGCCTCCACATTGGCTTTTTACTAGTTTTTCACATTGGGTATGCAGTTACCGGGAAAATTTCAATCAAGCCTTGCAATGAAATTGCGATATCCTCAACCTTAAATGTTTACACTTTCTCTTTCAATTCGTTAATTCGAGATGCCGATCGATATTCGTTCTATTAAAGTTTTCTCTACATTATATCGGATCAAATTCAAAATACACTATCATTTTATGCAAATTCTTTCCTAAACCTCTAACTTAAACATATTTAATCACTTTCCATTGATCAAACATTCATAAAATGTTTGTTCTAATAAAAAGAAATCTGACGACCTAGTTGACTTTTCATTTTCTTTCATCTTTTCGTCACGTACTTCAAATATTCAAGAAAATCAAGCTATGCAAAATAGAAGATGAAAAGAATGAAATGAAAAACAAAGCAACTATAGGATTAAAAGTCGCCTCGTTTTCATTAAATTCTTATATAGACAGAAACCCTCATTGTCTTTTCTCAGGTTTAATCATGTTTTTTATGGGCGGCTGAGCTTATATTATTCCCTATTCAATGTAGACCATATTGTCATTTTAGGCCACGTGATTGAGATTTGATTAAAATATGGAGGAGTCAGGTCAATTATAAACATAACACAAACACATTGTGATTACTTTAATCTACCATAACTTCAGGTGGCTGATTTTAAGATTCATGTCAATTGCTAACCGACCTTGACCAATAGATTAAGCCAGGCTGTTTATCGCTTTTGTTATCGAAACCAGTTTTTTTCAATCAATTCTTCTTTTCCATGAATTTCCGAACTGCGCTAGCCTTGAAACTTAGACGTTACATTGCAGCCTGGAAAGCAGACTTTGCTTTCTAATCAAGGAGTACAATCAAGATAGAATGGCCTCGCGTTCACCATTCGCCATGCAAAAAAGATACCCAACATAATAAAAGAAATGTCTTTGTACCTGTCTCAGTTCTTCAAAAGTCATTTCAAGTGTTCCAGCACCGAATCCTTGGACTGGGCGAGACGCTGCAAACTCTAATTGTGAAGGAAATAGAAATTGAAAGAAAAGTAACGATCCAAAACAGGACCAAAGGTGTTAGCAAGTTAATAAGTAAGTAAGCCCAAATGCCCCCTTTTCCTTAGCTACTACATCGAGGTGTACGGGAGGGCGCTACTCCTTTCCTGGATTCCTACACTAACCCTTGACCCTACCTTATATTGCTGAGAGTTTAGCAAGGAGGCATCGAGTACCATTTTGCGAGTCTTTAGTATGATTCGACCTAGGATTGAACATTGATCTCCCGTACCGTTGGTGAACGCTCCAACCACTATGAGAACGGCCGGTTGTAACAAGGTAACAAAGACAAGATTTTACCTTCACATTTCTTCAGGTCCACGTTAAAGTTCAGAAGACCATTTCTGTTTACAAATTTGACCTAAATATTAGAAATAAGCTTTCAAATTGTGTGGATTTGATGGAAGTCGACAAAAGAAGAGATAACCTTTGAGTTGAAGATATCATGCAATCTGAACTGGCGTATCTTTTCTTCAAATATTGAAAAAAAATTCACCGACAACAATTTGTAAAATTCCCTGCTGTATGAAAGCCTATATATGGCAAATCATTCAACCACAACGAAGTTTTATGGCGTTTAAAATGTGGAGCAGTGGCTCAGTGGTTAAGGCGTCGGACTCGTGATCCGATGGTTGTGACCTCTCACTGTTAATTTCACGGGTTATCGCGAAGTCGTTAATGTTGAGTGAAGTTTAGGTGGTTCAAACTGAAGCGGCTAGTGTGTCCGACAGGCAGAAGCACCAACCTTAGTGGATGGAAGCTTCTGATGACGTAAAATTATCGATTACATTAAAATACTTCCACAGAAATGCACTACAGTGATTTTAGCGTGCATACAACATACTTTGTACGTCATCTGACGTTAAACTGAAGATAGGTAGATTAAGAAATTCTGAAGTAAAAAAAAATATTGTCACTAACTCTCTCGTCAAGCAGGAACATCTTCAAGTTAGTTGCTAAATGTTTACACGATGACATACAAGCTGTCTTTGCTACTTCGTTCTGAAATAAAGAAGTTCAACTTAAAATGTGACGTTCCGTGGGAAAAAGGGGGCATTGTCATTTTTGACGCGATCATACTCCACCTACTTGCAAAATCATGAAAAAAACGTCTGTGGAGGAGGTCATTTCTATTTAAACGAAACGCAATTTGCGTGTCACTTAAATAGAAATGCACTCCTCAATAGACGTTTTTCATGATTTGGAGAGACAAACAAGTGAATTATGGATAGCTTTATGCCCCCTTTTCACGAAGACCGTCACAAATGTAGAACCAATTTCAAAAAAAGTAGAATCCTTGGGCAGGAACGTTATCTCAAGAGGCAAAGGTTAATTGGTCATTATCACATCAAATTAAAATGGTACTTATTCGTAACCAATATCAGCCCTACACGGATTCCAGTGTTTAAACGTTTATACTCCAGAGTACCGAATAATCACTTCTTCCTTTATTATATTTGTACCAAAAAAGTTTTTCCGTCATTACCCCCCACCCCCCTGATTATTAATTTTTGGAAAAGTTTCCAACCCTGTTCAGGTTAAAGAGCCTCGCTT
Organism: Darlingtonia californica; assembly: GCA_032270445.1. Classification (NCBI taxonomy): domain Eukaryota; kingdom Viridiplantae; phylum Streptophyta; class Magnoliopsida; order Ericales; family Sarraceniaceae; genus Darlingtonia; species Darlingtonia californica. The sequence continues at coordinate 7,458 of JAUBWS010092742.1, read as the reverse complement.
AATGAAATGTACAGGCCTAAAAATTTTGGGCGAAACTGGTTGTTCTTTTTCTTTGCTACAAAGGGTTATGTTGTAGCTACGCAGTGGGCTCCACATTTTGAAAAAGTGCTTATATTTGTAAAATACAATAAATTAAAAAAGAAATGAGGGGGCTGAAGCCGCCCATGCGACGTCAAAAGGTTGGCACTCATAACTACCATAACATCATTTTTGGGCTGGTAGTAGGTATTTCAATTATAGAGGTGATACTTACCTTCAATTGTTCAAAAGCTATGAATGCACCTTGCAGATATGCCAGAAGATCTTGTAAGTAACTACTTGGTTGCATGCGAACCTGTGAAGGGGACCACTCGTAGGAAGCTGAATGAGAGAAGAAAAAAAGCAAAAGCATAGTGTGCAAATCTAACAATCAAAAGACGTTGGGCGTTTAAAAAAAGGAACGTAAAAAAACATATCGCAAGCAACTAGTCTAGGCTCAGCTAAACTCGACGAAATGAAAATCTCCCCATTTTATAAACTTTGCAACATATCCCGAGAAAGGCAAATAGAAAAAATATTTTCAGGGTTGCAAAGGTATACCAAAACAGGAACATAACATAATAGCTCAGTAGGTCTCAACCGTATTTTTTAGCTAACATTTGGCAATGACTATCCAAAAATACGACATTTTTAAGGGAGAAACGCTGCAACGTCTTATGCTTTGTCACTTACAGCATAAGAGAAATTGTAGAGTATAGTAGAATTAAAATATACATATGCTTTTAACATTATGCTTTCTTTTGCCGACTTTTATGTTATCTATTAGCTGAGCAACTTTGTAAGGATGAAAAATACCGGCCAATTATGGTATGTAAGCATCAAATCTCTTTGAATTACAACTGCATATAATCATTTTTATGCTCAAATTTAAGATTAACCCTCAAACAACAAACGGTAACTCTTTTACAGTTAAAACATTCCTCAGACGATTTAGTATCTAAGCCAACATTCGTGAACACGTTTCGTGAGAGGCTACTTCAGAAAACATATGTACCGAGCTCTCAAGGTATTTTAATTCGTACCGTATACTTCTTAAAATGAAATAGCCTATCAGCTATAAAGTAAATTTCTTTCGTTGTAAAATAACTAAGGATTAAGCCTTTCTTATGCAAGGCAGATTAACTTCAGACTTCTGCCCTCCCCACCCCTACGTGAAAATGACAAACACTGGGTAGGAGCACCGCGACCCATGCAACAGGGAACGTTTCTTGGGCAGCAATTAGTCAAAACTATACTTCTCACGTGCAACTGTGTACATATCAGTTTTTCCACACGTTTGACTGATGACTTGGCTTGGCTAGTCTTCTACGTACAAATAACTCATTTTACAATTTTTGAGAAGAGTTTAGGATTAGATTACTATTTGTCTGACAAAATCTTCATCAACTCGACAGAATTTCGTCACTTTTGTCCGACATTGTATTTCCGGTACTTCGACAAGGCAAACAACAAGATTTACGAATATTTTCCTGAAAAACAAACTTCTATTATTGCTAATTATGCAATGTTTTTCCTATATAGATTTCTTTTGGTTTCCCATTATCACGAATTTTGACATTTCCTTCCGTATAGTGTATTCTATTCTTACCTAAGGTTAGAAACTCATCCATTTTCATGTTCAATTTCTCGTAAATCCTCATTTCCGCTTCCGCTCCGATATCCTATGATGAGAAATAAGGAAATTAGTATACCTCATCAAATATACACCACCAACCAGGAAGTTTTGGCCTATTTATCCGGTGGGCAAAATCGTGAAAAAACCCATGTGGCAGAGTGTTTTCTTTTCAAAAACCCAGTCTTCGTGCCGGTTCAAAAGAAAAACACTCCTCCACATAGGGTTTTTACTAATTTTGTCCACTAGGTAAAAGGAATTAAATGCAACCATTAGCATATACTATACGGTTATATAACATGGCTAAAAATAGACTTTTAGTCTTGTTTATAATTATCATATTTTTGAATAGAAGTAATCAAGTGGGTTTCTTAAAATGCCACTTGATTCAGAATGAAAACTGCGGAAACTTAAAACAACGGAGGGGGAGAGGTCAACAGGTAGGGCAAAATCTCATGCTTTGCTGTTTAAAATAATTCCATTATTTTATCCAAGTTTTTTTGGTTCTCTTAACATAGAAGTGTTACCCTTATAAATCAGCCTGAGACAAAACTTAGTCCCCTCTGAAATGAAAGGGGGTAGCTGAAACCCAGAAGTAACCTAAACTGAACGATTAAATAGAACGGAACTTTGGTATACACATTTCGAATTGAGGCGGGGGACGTGAAATCAACATAAAGAGATAAACTGGTACTTTATTGAAACAAAAAATATGGTACAATATTCTCACAAATAAATGGTACCTTGAATGTAGAAGTGCCATATAATCTGGTCAAACTAACATTGACATCTGTAGTTCTAAAATTGATATAAATAAGGATGAGATTGTTCGGTTATTGATTTAGAACTTCCAGGGGGACCTTATAGTGACTGACAGGAGATAGAGGACAATGAAGATTCCAAAGTGGACTATACCAAGAAATGCTCAGAGTGAATATTTATACCTAAGACTGAGGGACAAATATCGATAAGTCCTATCTACAAATTACATTTTGAAACATAGGTAATGCCAAAATAAAAAAAATAACTGTTAATGAATTTAAGAAAGTTGTATTAAATGTGTTGAAATTAACAAAGAATTTGCCCTAAGAAGAACTGTAAGAGCTGATTTTTTCGGGATTTGGTATCCTTGTATGGAACTAGAAGTTGAAAAAGGGTACCCAGACCAGCGGTAAGTAATCAACGTTATTGGGTCACTTCCCAGTGGACAAAATTAGTCCTGCGTGCCGTTTAAAAAGAATAAAACTCCTCCAAATGAGTTTTTTCACGATTTTGCAAACTGGCTTATCGGGAAATATTACATCAAAGACATGCAAACATCAGCAAAGAATTATCAGAGGGTCTTCTGCCCCTACACAAAAATTACGGCAAGCATACTAACTAGAATACTGTAATCAAAATTTTATTCATGAAAGTCGTAACGTTAATACTACTGCAGTCTGGTTATCTCGTGTCTGTCTATCTTTAGAGAGGCTGCCAGACATAAACGGTAATCACAGACCATGGCTATATGTCATATAACATGGAATCTAGCAACTGCTAAGTGGATTGTGAGTTTTTCGCCTTTAGTTTTGTACAGAAGAAAAAGCGAAGGACGAATTAAGTATAAAGCCTTGATCAAAATAAGCCGATGCGAACTCGGCAAATAGCAAAATTACAAGGCATATTTCAGTACCTAGCAAACTCTTTGCAGACTTTTTCAAAAAAAACAAACACTTTCAGAGTATACGTTTGTCTTGTGGGTGAACGTGGTTGAGTGGGTCAACTCTTTAATTGCTTATTTCTGCTAAAATGGACATATGGCTGAGGAAAATTTTTACGGTCTTGGAACCTTGTGTAGCGGTCCCCGGTCAAGAAATAGGCCATGTCGAAGTTTACCAAAATTCAGAAATAGTCCAGCGCTTACAGGGTTAATAAAACGCGGAGTTTAGAATTCAAAGTTTTGAGTTCACTGCTTTCATGAGGTTTTAAGTGGTGAGAATTACCAATGATTGTTGATTCTATAAAATTTTCTATGGGTGATTTCACCAAGGAACAATCCTCATTAGAACAGTTTAGACGGAGTGAGGAGGCTCAATAAATCAAAACAGATTGTTTATATAAAAACGAATGCATGTAACAACTTCGAGAACCATACTTTTATTAAAACCTTTAAAATATTAAATTTCATTACCATTGAGACAAGCAAAAGAAAATTCAGGTTTTTAAGATCGAGACCACAATTAATTTACATACAATAGGGAGAACAGATTTTTTTAAAAACAGGGGGTAGAAAACGATTTTTTGAAGCCATGTTTTATAAAATATTAAATTTTACGACTATTGGGGAAACAAAATAAAATTTCGTCTTTAAAGTCGAGACCACAATAATCAAGATCAGATTTGCTTAAAAAAAGTTGGGTACAAGGTTGAGACACGCTTCATAAAATATTAAAATGTTCCTTGCTTGAAATATAAGATCAACGTGGGGGGACCTGTGGTTCAAAAAATAAATTTAGTTACAAAAAAAATTGTATTAAGAACAAAGAATAGAACACATAACATTTACAAAGTTTCGTGTGGCCGTCATGGACGTCAGATGAACGCCAGAATGACATGTTGCCATGGAGAAGGCCACCATTATTTGATATTTACATGTAATTGCATTAACATATTGAATACAGTACTTATCATTTTAGAAACAATAAAGGAAAAAACAGATTGAATTTGAAAGAACAAAATGAAATGGTTTCTATTCAAATTGATACTTTCATTTAATCCCACTGTGTTGATTTTATAGTTTGGGAGTTTGATATTTGCAAGTAATTGGATAATTAAAACATTCAAAAATATAGAAGTAAAAGGAAGCAACAGATTCAAATAGCTAAGATTCAATAGGGGACTTTGATTTGATCCAAGTCTCTAACAAGACTGTTGATTTTAAGATTTCAAGTTTTGCCCATTGGGTGAAACCTGAATCCACGATGAATGAGTAAAAGAAAGACACACGTGGCGTTTAATCTCTTTAAAATGGTTCGGTCACGAAGTCAGTACGAGGCCGGAGACTTGAATAAATGGTTTGGGGTTACTGATTATTTAAACGTTTTTAAACACTTTACCACTACAAGGATCAAAGAATTCTTATTTTATGTTTTGTAATAATTATTAAAACATAAATCAATTGTTTCTCTGATACTTAATATGTGCTTCTTTGTAAGCCATTTAAAATTGAAAGGACATTCAACTCCACAATTTAACCCCTTTTCGCTCCTAGTGGCATGGCCACAGGGTTAGCCATAATAAAGGTATCTCTTTTTAAATGCCCATATCTCACAAGTTACGCGTCTTTAAGCGTTTGGATCTCGATTTTGATGAGCTATATCTTTTTAAATGTTCCATTTTCTTAGATTCTTTAACTTTCCTGTAAGTGAATTCTATGAATTCTATCACAAGACTACACCGCAAATATTCTTTACTTTATATTCTGCTCTCATTTGATGAATAAAAAATTTAATGTTGACTTGGCAATCTATTGAGCTCTCTTAACAAAATGACGAATCAAAGATGTTGTCTTTAATTGGTTGATATTAGGTCTTGGAATAATTCTGAAAATTGTACGAAAAGTTACATCTCAGGTAGCCTGTACCTGACTCTACATACTGTAGAACACGTACAGCGGAAAATCAAATTTTCCGTACCAAATTTTCCGTGCGGCATTCTGGTACAGGCTACGTCTCAGGCAATTGAGTTTTTAATAAGGGAAATTTGTTCAAAGATTTGAATTTCAGCATTGGCACATTAAACGAGCATTCCTTCAGGAATGAGATTTGATTGATGAATAAGAACGACTGCGGCATAAGCTCGCTAGAAAAAAGTTGTCAAAATTTATGTATTTTCAAAAAAGGCTACTAGTAAAAACAGTTTAAAGAGGTGATGATATTGTTTGGTTAAAAAACAACACGGTTAAATAGGAAACTATTAGGAGATTGAGGCTTTGCAGATAGGCTTTATAAAGAAAATTACAAGCGCTTATAGAAAAGAAAACAAACAAACAAACAAACAAACGATATATCATGTACACCGATATGGAAAACGTAAACATGCGTCATATCAAAAAATACCTTGTTGACATTCCGTAGTATGACAAAGAATTGTAAGCATAAGCATGTACAGATGTGCATAAATAGTAATCAAATTTGACAACGGCTCCGGCAACTAGTCAATGGCTACTCATAGTTACATTGTACCAAGTTGTTACGTACGATGTAAAATTTCAGTTCTGCCACCTGTTTGGTTGGTATTTTAAAGAACAAAACCTAAAATCTGCAATAACTTTGCATCTATCGGCTATGTTGACATGAAAATTTGGTCATACGTAGGTATTATAAAAACAAACAAAATGTAATAATGTCATGTGACCAACGTTTTTTAGTCCATAGCATGTATATTTGCTGAGATATTTCAATTTTTATGCATTATGTATTATGCATTATGCATTATGCAACTTATACTTGGCCAAAAGTAATCGAGGTAAATTGAATGCCGCTATTTGACTGCCGTTTTTATGACTTCGACCACATTTAAACACTTTCATAATTTCATCAAAGTCATTTGCACTATTTTGAAGGGATTAATGAAAAGAGAAGCCTTAAGAAAGTTGTATCTTTAATATCGGATTGTAAACATTGTAAATCGTCTATATCAAACGAATCAAGATTCCAATCAAATTCATAATCATGGTTAGCCACTTGAACGGGAAATTGTGGAAAGTGTGTAAATATTAGTTCGCTGATTTAGATCTCTTATCATACGTGAAAAGATATCATGGTAGTTTATGGACTGGAGGAATAAGCACTTATGTCTAGCTATACATTTGTCGAAATTTTCCTTATCCCACTAGAAATCAAAAACTCTTGATTGAAAATTCAGTAAACTCGCCGTAGTTAAAACTTTTACTAATTTTGAATTCCACCCATTTCTATCAAACGTAAATGGAATTTCAACCGAGATCTCCTTAAAATTTCTATCATCAAACCCTTAAAAATAAATATTTCCTGAAAGGCCCAGACCCCTATCAATCATATTTACTGAATGATGGTGAATAAAATATGAACTGGAACGAAGAGACCTTGGGACCTAAATTTCGTTTTCAGGACTTATCACTTTCCTGGGAAAAGTAACAAGAAGGGATTTGTTTATCAAAAACAGAACTTCCTCCTTTGATCAAAATCGTGATGTTTATTTGATGAAAACAAATAGTGCCCATTTTAAATTATGCGTTTGAAATTTCAAGAATGTCATCAGGTGTAAACAGACAGTGACAACAGTTCAGTCATTACATTTAAAATTTTTGTAAACAAACATGATATAGTGAAAACATTTGCTAACAGATTAATTTCTGTTAGCAGGCTAAAAGACAACAAAACCGTTATATTTGTTTATAATACTCGTAGATCAATGACAGATTTTTATTGTTTGCATAAAGATTAAAACTACACACTTTATACGTTGATCTTTTGCTATAATGTTTTAACACAAGCCTCGTTTTGAAATAAAAATTGTAATAAGCACGTGAGAAAACATCGAGTATTATCCCCATGAACTCACTAAAGCTCAGAAAATCTTAGTGCCGTGGAGCCGTGGCCGAGTGAACAAGGTGCTGGACGCCTGAACGGGGGTTTTTGGTAGTAAATTTCGCCAATCACTGTTAATTCTTCATGGTGCCCTGGGGTGTTTCCAAGAAGGCAGGACCTTCATTGATAGCAGTTCATGAAGAATTGAAGAGGCTATCCTGGGTAAATAATCACATTATTCATTCATTCATTCAT
>JAUBWS010092720.1:0-11415 GCA_032270445.1 Darlingtonia californica | reverse complement strand
TCTATAAATAAATAAAGTAAATATATTAGAAATAATTATAAGCTGAACGAGATATAACAGAATAACAGACTATATTGGTGGACAACTGTATTGCTAATCGGATATGCAGATCCGCTTTTGGCTTTAGCACTACGCTTTCGCTGTAAATACGGGGAAAGGGGGCTTTGGCATTTTTACCGCAATCATACTCCACTCGCTTGCAAAATCACTAAAAAACGTGGAGAAGTGCGTTTCTATTCAAGCGACACACACGCAATTTCCGTGTCGCTTAAATAGAAATGACCTCCTCCGCAGACGTTTTTTTAGCAATTTGGAGAGATAAACAAGTAAACTATGGTTGGCTTTACGCTTCCTTTTCCCATAGACCGTCAAAAATTACATTATAGTACTACATACTTTCGTACATACTTTCGTACATCCACAAGTGTCATTGAAGTCAGTCCGAGTTGACAGATATGCACAACATTGAGAGCATTTATAAGGGTGTCATCTCAAAAATCTGTCATCTCGAAGTTTCCTTCTGCTGAAATTTTACCAACCCCTTCCTATCAACTTTTAACTATTAAGTGGCTGATTTTCGGGTTTATTCAGGAATAAATATTGTGTGGAATAGACTGAACGCAGTGAGACAAAGAGAAAAATTTAAGATATAGCTATAAATAGGCTTTCGGTATTTTACGGCATTTTTTACTTTTACGGCAGGTAACATAGATATCCTAATAAAGTTCCAATACTTACTGACGTATGTTAATACAGCTTTGGTGACTTGAGGTGATGACAAGCAACGATATCGCCATGTAACCTAAAACAAAAGAAAAACAGAAACTTTGCAAGAATGAAAAGTAACTGCGGCCATTTATTTAGAAAATACAACAACAGTCGGCTAAAGTCCAAAATATTGTCAGTACCTGATGCATTTCTCTATTTTTCTCAGGATATAGCCGATATTCTAAACAAACGTATCACCTCTTAAAGGTTCAATTAGCCAAATTCATGCTTTGTTTACATGAACATTTGTAGGGACACAATGCACAACAACTCGCAGCTATAGTTGTCACATACAACGTATTTCTTTTGTATTCATGTACATTAATAATGGGAATTAAATCCTAATAAAGTCATTGAATATGGGCGAGTGTCATATTTACGATCCACATTAATAAACTCGCTCTTAAAGATAATTACCTAGTGAAAAACTCATTGAAAATTCTATTAAATAACATAAATTCATTCGAGTTGTTGTAAAACGTCCCTACAAAAATAGTGTCGTTTAAACGGTTAGGAATCTGGCTAATAAAAGTATCACCCCTTTTTTCTATCCGCTTTTCGACAGAATCCAAAAATCTTAACATCCTGAGGGATTAAGAACTACGGTGCTTTAGTTTTTTTTATCTTTAAACATGTACAAACCTTAATGTCGTTGGTACAACCATCTAACTGATCTTTACCAGGGTCTCTCCAGAATATTCTAGCCTAAAAAATAATATTAGACGTTATGAAATCCCTTTTATCGTCACATGCAACAAAACCCTTTTATCCTTAGTCACACACAACGAAAATCCCTTTATCCTAAGTCGCATGCAACAATCGCCATTATTCTCATTCAATGCAACTAAATACCCTTTATTCTCAATCACATACAACCAAATACCCTTTACCCTCAATCACATGAAACCAAATACCCTTTATTCTCAGCCACATGCAACCAAACACCCTTAATCCTCAGCCACATGAAACTAAATACCCTTTATTCTCAGCCACAAGCAACCAAATACCCTTTATTCTCAGCCACATGCAACCAGATACCCTCTATTCTCAGTCCATGTAACCAAATACGCTTTATTCTCAGGCGCATGCATCCAAATACCCTTAATGCTCAGTCACATGCAACCGAATACCCTTTATTCCCAAACGTTTTATGGCGCACTTTAGAAAGTTGGTTTCATTGTTTTGTCTTTTATATTGAATAAACCAATAAAATAACATGAAAGCTAGTAAAAATTCCAGATTGGTCCAAAATTTGAGACGCTCTTAAGACAAACAGACAGAAGATAGAACATTTGAAGTTTGCTAAAGTGGTAATTGCTCAAATATATTCTTTAAAGGGATTGCGTTATGAAAAAAGAGTTTTTTGGTCAATATAATATGAACATTGGTGAAAACCGTTTTAAAAACAAAGCTCTCTTTGTAAAGATATTCAACAAATAAAATCTAGTTTTTCCACTTCCAACAACAACGAATGGCCAACGAATGGCCAACGAATGACCAACCTTGCCGCAAAACAAAAGTGCAACTTTTGTTTTCGTCTATTTTACGCCATGTTCTACAGTACTCCACCGTTGTCTTTTTTAATAAGCTTGACCAAGCCTCGCAAGGGAGTCGAAATCGGGGCTTCGATTTCTCAATTATTTGCCGCAATAGACTGCATGACCGCTTTAAGCGCATTCAATCAAGAGCCTTAACAAACCAGGAACCAACTCTGACTCTTTCCCTATTCTTAATGAGCTGATATAACTAAAAGAAAAGAGAAAGCCAGAGATATCCTGTCATCAAATTATAAATAAAAAGTTTGTTAATGAATTCCTATAATTTACATAGCATAATAAATTTAACAATGTGATGATCCCTATTCGCCAAATTAAATACAATTTACCATTCGCCAAATATTCCATTCTGACCATTCGCCAAATTAAATCCCCGCCAAAATTTGTCCCAATAAGGTAGAAAAATTTTATTATTTCCAGTCTTCAGACGATCTCTCTTTTTAAGACGTCCAAGAAAAACAATAAAAAACATAGCTGTGTGCGCAAATAGCTTTAGAGGAGTGCAACCCGGCGAAAATTAGCATCATTGCATTGCTGGCATTGTTAGAAGGGCAGATTAGAGCTTACAGAGACTAAATAATAAATTTAATAATTTACACTATTGTTTTATAAGCCAAATAAAATAGGAGCATGGAATTCCGCGTTAGATTCTCTCTGGCCCAATTTCGCCATGAAATATGTTAAAAAAATTGGCGGAACTCTGGCGGAAAGTTGGGCCAAGTTTTCAGGTTAAGCGTTAACCAACATAGCCAACGGATCTTTGTTAAAAAGAATATCGGAATACTAACCTTCCCGTTCTGATCCCGGAACTCTCCGAATGCGAGCTGGAAGTACTTCCTACATTCGGTAACCCAGGCACTGTCTACTTTAAACGAAGTCATCTTTGGATCTTTGAAAGAAGGAAAGAAATCAAACATTAAATAGCAATGATGTAACTAATTTATCCAAAATACTTGGGGAACCAAGTGAAAATCACATATACATTTTGATGAATCAACCGATCCTGTATTAACGTGACTTCCCAACTTCTGCAAAGAAAATGGACGGAGTGAGGATTGAACCCACGACCTCTCGCTTACCGGGGGATTGTCCTTCTGACTGTACTATCGATCCGATGTTATTACGCTAATTTATAGCAGAGGACAGAACCATTCAATTGAACCTGAATCCTATGATCCAAGGGAATTTAATCGAGCAATTTGATTGTTTACACACAGAATCGCCTCTTCAGTTCTTCATGAACTGTTATCAACGATGAGGGTCGTACCTTCCTGGAAGCACCTCAGGGCGCCATGCAGAATTAACAGTGATTGGCTAATTTCATTTTCTCGAAAGCTAAATCAAGCGCACTGGTCGCCTGCTGCGAGCTTTTTTCCAAGTGTAGTTTCACTAAAACATTTATTTGTGGTTTCAATTTTAGACATTTTAACGTAAGTTCTTATTACCGCTGTTTATTGGAGTGACCTCCCAGTTAAATGCATTTGTATACAATGGATCGGAGTATGGACCTCTAATGGTCATTTTTGGTTCTGGCAAATCTTTCCCTGAAATAAATAACAAATTGTAATTCATTGAGAACAGCATAGGTGGATCTTGAGGTAACGCAAAATTTCAAAAAAAGGAGCGGATAGAGACTATGTGAAAGTTGTGATTCCACACAGTTAAGTAGTCTAAAATTACTACGGGAAAATTTTAAAGACATTTCGGGAAGAATCGGGGAAATTTAATCAGAAAATTGGAAAAATTCGGGATTCTCACATGGTGTTTTGAAGAGTCTGTATCCACCCTTGCAAGAGGAGCGAAGATCTTAGACTCAATTAACGAATGCTAGAACTTTTTCAGTATGTGGTGAAGGTTGGAAGAAAATTTCGATAGTATAAAAAACCTTACTCGTTAAAGGACTTTGCATTGGTTTGAGACGGTCAAATCCATGGTAATTGATTGGGTATACGTTGATTCTGGAGATTTTATCATGACTTGCGAACGACACGTCCTCTGGTAATTTATCGCATATGTCGTCAATTGTTTGATTGTAAGATGTACTTGTTGTCTAGACAGAAAGGGAAAGAGAAATCGGAATATCAAGATAAACTTCAAGTTGGCTTACAGTTTATCTTGCGTTTGTAAACCATAAATATTTTCTGTAGTAAAGTCTCTTGACATTGTTTGAATATTCGAGGCAAATATCTCTAGATGACTCGTTCTTTCAAACATTTTTACTACTTAACTTCATTAAGGAAAACTTTAATGGTCCCCACTGACACACTGTTGGTTGGTTTCGTAGATTTGCGAATTAACAAATTAATGATAAATTTAATTTTTTTACTATTTAAAGAGAAGATGTGTAGCTTTTTAATGGTACCAAATTTGAAAAATTAAACGTTTTAGAAATTTTACAAAACAATTTTTTCACTACTTTCACTTCTTTTTATACATCCTATACTCTCTCAAGCAATGTTTATTTCACTTACCAGAAACAGCACTCGTTCCCCAGTATTCACATTCCATTTACCAGGGTTGCTTAAGACAGTTATCGTCACTAAATAAATGCTGTTCAATTTGACAACACCAGATGATAAGATACTTTCCCATTGAAAATCAAATTGATATTTTCGTTCAAGTGTTGTGATGTTTTTGTTAGTTACCAAAGGTCGTGAGTTGTTTTCAATGGTCACATTCCCTTCACCTGTAACGAAATCGTTTGAATTAAACGCTTTGAAGTCACTTTACTGAGCCGGTGGAGCTGCACTGTAAAATGTCGATGAAGTAAAAAGATCGATAATTAGGAAAAAATAATGTTTCAATCCAGTTTTCCACTTGCGAAGTTCCCGTGCGAAACAATTAAGATTTCAATAGATGTCAATTAAAAAATAATGCGAACAAAGTAAATGACCAATGAGAGATCGTTAAAATAATTACTTCGTATGAAAAAAACCGGCTTTAAGGTTTGCCTCATGAATAAGTCGTTGAGCGTAAAATTCTATGTCAGGGGTCTTAAGGAGCCGGTTGAAAAAAGTCTGAATCGTGAGAGGTAGTGGGCTCTAGTTCAGTCCTATCAAGTCCTAGAAAAATATAAAACCCGGAATCATCTAAATGCTTGAAATATGGAAGTGTAACATAAACCAATTTCATTTGTTTACTCATGTTGCGGTTCTGTCTAACACAGTGATTGGACAAAGGGTGAGCGAATGATTTCTTGCTAATCACGTGTAATCAACTTTAAAAGTGTCAGATATTACATGAATTACCTGTGCCATTGATTTGGTTGAAGAAACGACATCCTTCAATACATGGAGTGCTTGACTAAAGGAACAATGGCTGACAATATTAGCATGTCAATTTTAATATGTCATTAACGTTGAGAAGAGAATCTCAAACCTCCAAGGGCAAGAAGAATCAAAAATACCTCATTGGACATAAGTTGTTTAGAGAAATAGCTTTTACACCGATTTAGCTAATGCGCTTAACTTTAAATGACGTCATCTTTTTTGGATAAGCACCAATCAAAATTCGCGCGTTTTGCTCTTAAATAAGTTCCAAAATATTTTTTTATCAACATCCATAATGGCACATTCGATAGTTAAATCGGTGTATTCTCTGATCAATGTTCTTATTCGGATTATCTGATATCAGGTCATTTTGATTTTTTAGAGAGAGCGCAAACACAGAAGAAACGACAATTATACTCTTGCGGAAACTAATGCTTTCTTTTCCCTAAAGAAAAATGCCGGACTAACCACAAATCCGGCTAAATACTGCAAGAAACAGATAAGCGAGCTGCTGGGTTACGATTGAAATATTATAATTTGTCAAGAGTACTCACATTACAAGTTGATATGCAGTTTTGTAACTCAAACACACCGTCTCCAGGGCATGATTTTACACACTGAAATATGAAAGAAAATTTATTCAAGGTACTTTATTTCACCACCTAAACAGGTCAACTTACAAAGCGTACAAATTATATAAGGGACCGTGTTCGGTAGAATTCTACGCTGGGCGTAAAGTGTTGGATCTGTTTTTGGCTTTTACATGGAGAGCACGTCAATGGGAGAAAAGCAAGAGACTATCCCAGACCCGTTAAGGGGGGGGGGGGGGCACTCAACCAGAAAAGGGCACGGGACATGCAGCTGGTCAGGGTACCCTTTTCCATCTCATCCAGTCTCACAGAGGGTCACAAAATTCGCAAAACTCAACTAGTTAGGATTTTCATCTGAAGAGTCCTGCGTAGGGTATATTTTTTTATATATTTTAGGTCCTTTTTTCATTTTTACCTTGAACTGGACAGGGTTCATTTTGAAATCTCCAGCAACAGGTCCCCGTCCCTCGTCCCCCGTCCGTCACTAAGGTCAGTACGCCCCCCTCTTAGGTTCCAGATGGCGTGATAATGGGCGTACATGAGCCCTAAACCTAAGGTAACATTATAGAATATAATAATTTTGGAATTAATTCCCAAAATTGGTGTGATACTCTTTCAACATGATTTCAAAACATCACTTTTTTAACTAATTGGGGTAAAGACAGATAGAACACCTATTTTCAGTTTTAATTGGCGAAAGGGATCTTCAAAATTTTGAAAACGACTTCCATACTTTCCACTAAATGTTGTTTCGCTTTTATCACTCGGGAACAGATGGAAAAAGTCTTTAAAAATATGGCTGGATGATTGACCTCTTATTCTCGACTTCAGCTGAGCTAGGATCTGCCCATTCCTGTGTGTCTTTCTTTTTTTCAACACAATCAACGGCTACATTTTATGAATTTAATGACTTCTTTTACTCTCAAAATTCCTATCAAACAAGTTTGAAGTGGAAAATACTGAGTAGAGTTAAACACGCCAGAAGTATCGTCAAGAAATTCAAAGAACTTATTGCCAAAACAAAGCCAATTAAAAAAACTTAATAACTCTAGCTTAATTAATCTTTAAGGAAATAATGATATAAGGCAAAACGTTTTACTAAAGAAGCGCTTTCCTATGACACCAAAATTTCAATAATTTGATAAGAAAGTTTGAAAGTTTTTGGATGAGTAATTTTGTTCCAGTTTTATTAACAAAAGTTGAGCCCAGCGCAGTGAGCGCGTTACCGTTACTACCTCTTATCAGCAATTTACAGGTCCTACGTTATCCTTTATCCATTAAACGAAATATCATCCTGTTGTATTAGTCATATTAAAATATCGATATGGTAAGTCAGATACATTATGCCATCAACTAATGTCACATTGTCATGGCAACCATTATTTAATCACTTTCTATAAATAATTAGCGGAACAGTAAATGAAAACAACAGTTATTGCATTTTTTCTCTCCCACAATTACCTTTAATTAAAGGCGATTCGTGCGCAGGTAATGAGCAATGATAGGCTTTTAAACCACAAACAAAATAAATCACTAATGCTTTTTTTTATAAGAACATACTTCATAAGAACATCGAGACTAACATTTAAAGGTTTTAGAGGAAAGAGAATTGAAAGAAGTGAACATACGCCTACCTAGAGGTACGGCAAAATTACAGGAGGAGAGCTAAAAGTAATTTAATTGTCATTATCTACCGAATAATAATACTACCGAATATGGTCCCGTACATTACCGTATATGGTTAGTCCGAATACGGTAATATACGGACCCGTATTCGGACGTTTTTCACGCTGAGAAGTTGGCATGGAAAACAGAAGGTTGAGTGAGGTTACTTATCGACCAAAATAATATTGGCCTAAATTTGTTTGTCTGACAAAAGTCATAAAATCTCTATTTTTGCAAAAAAAAATAAAATTGTTTCTATAATGTTTTTAAGTCTTGCAAACTTTTAGGTTGAAACGATTTCGTTGACCCAAATTTTTTCGGAATTTTTCGTCACTTATGGGTGACCTTGCTTGGTCCAATAAGGTTGCATTGTATCTGCGAAACACGGAAATATAAGAAGATAAGACAGATAAGACAATGCCAACACAAATGATAAGTGCATTCACTACATCAATGAATTTCACAATGACTTGGCAATACAATCTATTTTCATCAATAGGCAATTATTATTATTCAAAGATACTAAATCTTCTTTAAGTGGTAACAACTTCATCCAACAACATTTTGCAACTGAAGACCTACATAGAAATCTCCGATACTTCTCAAAATTATAATGATAGTTTTGATAATAATTTTCATGCGATTCGTGTAAAAAGAAGTTGCAATTACTTTGTTTTCCATTACGACAGCCTTTTAAAATTATTTAAATAAACAAGAAAAACGTTGTGTCGCTACAACATTTTCTACCAAAAAACTTTAACAAGTTGTCAATGGTTCAAAAAGCATTCAAGCATGCGCAACATTACAAGAACATTTAAAAAACGCCTCTTATTGGCAGAATTACCTCATCAAAATATCATCATTAATTCGATAATTTAGTTACATAATCAATAACTTTGCCCATCTAAAATTAAGCAAATCTCTTCCAATTCTCTGGATGTTGTCATGCTACGTGGATGTTGAAACAACCTTAAAAAGACTTACTGGCAGAGCTTCAATATAAGTTTCGTGCCCACACTCATATCGATCGATAACATTGGATTTCTAACTATCCAGGTTATACACGAACATTAAACAACGTTTTAAAGACGTCATGTGCTAGACGAGATAGGACTTACTTATATTGATTTCAAAGGACCTACGACTTTAGATTCACGCCACACGGAAGAGGTAATTATGAGATAACAATTATTTATAGTAGGCGTAGATTTTTCTTAAAGATGCAATTTTCATATTATCATTGAACCAATTTGTCTCGTAGAAACACCTACTAGCAATAAACAACCTTTTTGTTTAAATCGGCGCCTGAGTGATAAATAATATGCCAAGTTTAAAATCGTAGAACTTAACTGTCATCCACTGAAAACCACCAAACACTGTCAGTTCCATGAGGTTCTCATACACGTGCTTCCGGGAAGGCTTTTTCATAGAATTTCATAGGTAAATTTTAACCTTAAAACCCAATTTCTTAGAAATCCTTTAAAGAAAGAAAACCATTTTGAATCTTCCAACTCTTTTCCAAAGTTGCCTGAACATACTGTAGATTTGACTGCCCAAACAATCCTCAACACTGACAATGGAGAGATAAGGGTTAAATAGTAATCCTGTCCAAGACTGTAGATCTATTTAACCTTTTTATCAAACTCGAAGACCGTAATTTCAGATGAAATATGGGTAAAAGACAAGCAGACAAATTTATTTGAGGGATTTATACCCAAAAAAATGACATCCCCACAGAGAGACATATGGAAATTGACAACAGATTGCGGATTCTTCAAAATGTCGAACTCAGAGACCTCTGAACATTCTGAACTAAGGTCATCGCCCTACCCACTCGAACATGGATCCACAAAAATCAAATCTTGCAACAAATTTAAAGAAAAGTGACGGGTTCAGGATCTATTCTTATTTTGGAACAGAGTTTTAAAAATAAGGCTTTAAATTGAAAACGTTTTTAGTAAAAAGAAAGTTGAAAAACGATTTCGAAGAGAAAAAGCTTGATTGGGAAATAAAGTCCAAGCCACGATACTAAATTGATGTTATAACTCTTAAACGAATTATTATGTCAGTTTGGTTTACTCATCAAAGATAATGACTAGTTTGACAGAGACACAAATTGAAAGCTCCAGGCATCTGTCGTATTTCATTCTCTCATTTCTTAAATAATTCAAATTATTCTATCAATGTACGATTTTGGTGTCAATCCATGATATTCAAACTCATTGAATACAGACTTCAAACACACACCATAGAAACTTCCTCTTTGTTTATGAATAGCATTTCAAAAAAAGAAAATTAATTTTTAAAAATTTCCATTCTCATTGACTTCAGGGGAGGATATACTAAAAAAATATCTTTCTATCAGGACAGAAGCAAGAGACAGATATCTTTCTACCAGGATAGAAGTAAAAGACAATAACTGAAAGATAAAACAAATAAAACAGACAAAGATAGCCCAAAAGATGTTCCAGAAAACAATTCTGATACTTCTTTTGATGACTTGTTTCATGGTTATGATTCAAAGCCAAACATTTTGCGTCCATGTCTCTAACAGCAGTAAGTCTTTAAACTTACATTAACATTATAGTTCACCTTACAGTGTCAAACCACCTTCTTTATAGTAAGTGATGTGATGTGATGTGTAGTCCAGTTCCCTAACCGCTCGACTACAGCTTCAAATTTAAAAAGGTCTGTTCGAAAAATCTATGCAAATTTTTTTGATGGCTATTTTTTCTAAATACATTTTATAGACTCTTCTACGAGTAGCTTTAGCCGCTTGGAATTGTTAATTAAACAACCAAAATGAGCTATCATAGCAACAAAATGTTTATGATGATGTTATGTAGTGTATCTCTTTGAAGAATATAGTTTTGTGAAGCAGGGTGGTTCTTGAAGAGCTTGCACCTTACACATATCACATAAACTGCCAATGATTGAAGGAGTTTTACTGAATATAGAATTTAATATTTAGCAGGAGTAATCAAAGAAATCAAATACTACATTTTCAACTCTACTTGGCCAAAACCTAGCCCTGTAATAACGATCACTAAATATTCTATTATTTAAGACCCTGAAAAAGTATTCCCCTTCAAGAAGACCAGTACATATGGCGATTGGCAAGGAACTTGTACTGATAATGGAGAGATTGTATGGAAAAACAACAAATACCCTTAGTACATTTATAATACTCAAAAATATTGAAGTGATATATTTAGTGTTTTGGACATTTGAAAAAAGAATTCATTCAATTGTACATATTTTGGTGAAGAAATTATTTTGAAAAGCTTTGTTATTCATATCTTAATTTTTCAAATTTGTCAGTGAAATATATTTTGAAATAGATATTAATTCAAAATATCTTTGATAACATTTCAAACTATTCAAAAAAGCAATTTTACTTGCAAGCATAGAAGTTATCCACCTTTTTCGGATAAAAATGATAATTTTAAAGGACATTCCCAAATAGTGTTTACATGTTTTTCTGACAAGTTGTTACTGCCGCTTGGCAGTAGTTTGTTTTTATTGAAATATTGTAATTATGTAAATGTCTCTTAATGTGTACCTGTA
>JAUBWS010092698.1:0-11418 GCA_032270445.1 Darlingtonia californica | reverse complement strand
ACACCTTATCAAGGAAAAAAATGTCATAATACTCTTACTAAAGTTTATTAACTTTTTCACCGCAGAAAATTTACATTTTACATAAATCAAATTCAAATTACTATACCAGTTCCATGAAAAAACGTTTTAGTTGTTAAATATTCATGTCAATATTTATTTATGAAATTTAGTCAAAGTAAAATAATTCGTTTGAAAAATCATTCGGAGAAAAGTAACTTATTTTTCAAAAGGGATTACAATTTTTACCAATTTTTACAAACAAAGCAAACAATGGTTGGAGGCTTCAAATAAAACAGAAACTTTGGTAAGTCAAGAGTTTCAAAACTGTTGAAAAATCACCAAAAAAGGCCAAGATAGGACTTTAAAGAGATATGTATTAGAAATTGGCTAAGGTTGAAGATTTTATTTATAACAAATTTGAAGCTTATACTTTTAAAAGGTTGATATTTCATCATCAGATTTCTTACTCAATTTCAAGAAAGTTTTTTGCATAATATAATTCCTGGATCACATGACTACAATTGCGTTCTATGTTAGAAAACACATCGAAAATGACCTTTCCAAAATTTCATGAGAGTTGGTTAACACGTTCACTTCCAATGCCCGAGGAGTGTACTCTTCGTTTATAGAGTCCAAACAATCATGAAAAATCCAAATGGTCTGAACAAGAAGACTTTTCTCGTTTTTATGACATTCTTAGCCAGACCAGCCCTCTACTCGCTTTGCTTCTTAAGGCTTCCGTGAGCGCGAGGTTCAAGTGGGTTTAAAGGGACAAATTTATGCAAAGAGAACATTTCTATGGTATCGGGATCGAAATTATGCGCAATATCAATGAAAAAATGTGAAGAAAAACAGTGGGGAACATTATGTTTCTGTTATTCAATAAAATTACTGGTTGTCTCAAAAAAAAAGGGAGCCTATAGTAAAATATGCCAAGAGAATTCATCAAAATAATCGCAACTTAAAACAAAGAAAAAACTAAACCACCCTGTATAGTGTTACATACTCCTAAGGGAATAGCTAATGATTTTAAACTCTTTTCTTCAGGTAGATATTACGCTTGCATGTCATTGAATTAATCATTTAAAGTCGGAAAAGTGCCAACATTTCACGGATGATGTGACGAAAATTTTGCAACGGACGAAAAAACTTCAGTGTATGTAGTTTCAAAATTTTATAGATTCACGTACTTTTTAATAATCATGTGTTTCAAACGTCAATTTCGTTATGTCCATCCATATCAAATTTGTGTTGATGCCAAGAATTCAAAATTTTCTCAATTCAGAACTACTAAGAAATTACAAACACTAGTCATATCAGAAAGTTTTTACAATTTAAATAAACTTTTTATTTCATTCCAGATTTCAGAAATGAAAGATACGACGAAACACACGAAAAAGAAACTCCCGGTAAGTTTCGAATAAACAGCCGTAGTTCAGTAGTTAAAACGTCGGACCGATAGTTTTGCGTTCTAACCGGTCTTTGGGGCATCTGTGGCGAAGTGACCACTTGTACTATTAATCTCACAGGTCATCACGAAGTCGTTAATGTTAAGGTTTAGGTGATTCAAACCAAAGCGGCTAGTACGTCCGAGGGGTAGAAGAATCAACCTCAATCGATTGAAGTCCCTGATGACGTAGAACTAGTTTTGCATTACAACGCCACAATTACGAACAACCAGCTTCCTTAAGAAAACAGGCAACTACCAAATGCTTTTAAATACATGTTTGCTTCGTTTTGACGACAGATTCTGTGATAACCACTTTGAAACTTCGAATGAGATATTGAAAGAATCATCAATAGTCAGTTAATTAATTCAAGTTTACTAAACCGATAGAACCAATGGACCTAATGGACAAAATATCTGTAGCTGAGTGCAAATTACACCTTTAAATGATATTCAGCATTCATATTCTCTCTCCTCCACAGATGTTCAACGTTTTCTTGCCAATTAACATATTTGTCATATTTTTTACGGCCCTTGGAGCTCTAAAAATTTCCTAAATGTTGAAAATTCTCAGCACAGAAGTGGATAACCCGATTTTGAGAGTATCTTGATATTCTGAAATTTTAGAAAATAAATTTGATGAGATATATGAGAATATGAGTATTTGAATGACAAAACATTCGATGTTAAACCATTGCCATTATCTAACCGTCGTCGTCGGAGGTATGGTTGACTAGTTTTATTTATCATTGACGTTGCAACAACACTAAAAAGCCGATGACTTGTGTCGTTATTAAATCTTAAAGGAACAAACTTTCTTTGGAATAAAATTTCGCGATTCCTCGATGTTTTCCCAAAATCGTGAAATACTTTATTCTTGTTCAAATCATATCTCGGCGATTCGCGAAATCAAAATCTCGCGAAATGCAATTTTTTAGATCATGTCTAAGGTTACTTCAACAAACTTTTTATTATAGTTTCTTAATAAGAGGTTGAATATTGAAGAAACTGGAAACGAAATTCTTATCTTGGACAAAGACGAAAGCGAAGATTACATATAAGCTTCCTCTCGACCAATCAGATGGCTCATATTTTTTGAGTAGACGATAACATACCACCAGTATCATCAGTGTACCAGTATCAGTAAAAAGTACAGACAACAAAAAGTAAAAAAAGTGGTCCTGTTAGTACAAGACGTCGTCAACGGTCTGGCTTGGATGCCAAAAAAGCATCAGTAGAAACACAGTAAAAAAATTGATGAGCAGTCACGGGCCCTTTGAAGACCCCACGATGCATAGTCCGCAAGAAAATATTACTGACAATAACAATGATCTGTTTACTTTTGTCTTAGAGATTCTTGACCCGAAAAATCCAAACAATCCTACTCAAGATGTAGATTAGTCGGTATGGAAATGATTTGCAATCTCCATTTTGTTTTTCTGAGCCAGTTTTCGGCTTCCCAAAAAGAATACATTGTACATTTCATATACAACCAAACAAAAATAAAGTAGCATACCTCTGTTTCTTCGGAAGCCGCTTCGTCTTCTTCATCAGCAACTTTCTGCATCGTTCTGGGCATTGGTGGTCTGGGTGGTAGAGTCCTCTTTTGAATATCTAGAAAGAAAATTTGCTGTAAATTTTCGGCTTTTAGTACTCGCGTAAAGGCAAATCGGGAAATTTTGCCTGTGCTACAAATTGTAAACAAACCATGATCAAATAGACGAGAGATCGAGGCCATCCGACCATCTCATTAATGTTGCAAGTAGGTAAAATTTTCCCGTGGTCAAATTTAAAAAGTCTTTGACGTCGTTTGACGTCAAAACGATGGTCCTGTGTTGGCTGGGAAGGGCCTCTAACCTTTGCCCTGGCAGCACAGAAATATTTAATGTTTTGAACCTCTAGATCGCTAGACAATAGATTGTTTTGACCTAGTAAATACAAAAGAAATTGACATAAAAACATTGGGTAGGCTTATTAACAAATGTTTTGACAAACATTTTAATTGTGTGTAGAAAATGCTTTTAGATATCCAGATAGCTGGAAAAAGGAATTTTTGTCCTTTTTTCGGACGAAATAAGTTGCTTGCAATGTACGGCGAATATCAATAAGACCTCGTTTAAGTGAGGCCGGGTACAAAACAAATTCCGTAGCATATGTCAATGAGTGACAAAAACGCTTTGTAGTAGAAATCAATTTTTTATTGGGCGCTTCATGCAAACGTAGCCTAAACGTAAGCAAATCGTTCAATAGAACAGCAGTCGAGGGCGATCAGAATGCTCCTTTTTCGTTAGCTATCACACAAACCTTTCCCTCTAGATAACATCATTTGCTCTTTTGAGTCGTTTATATGACTCGAACTTGGATTGAACCCGGGCTTCCCGTAACGTTGGTGAACCCTGTAACAAAAACAAAAACATACCTGCTTTTATTGGTGAATTTGGCGGGAAAATTGACTCGTAGTCACTGCTTGGTCTCGAAGGTGGAGTAATCCCTCCTACCATGTCTTCATACCGACCACTACTACTGCTGTCTCGTTGACTTGCTGAGCCTGACGAGAACCTTTTGTTAAAACTACTACGTTCAACAAATGTAGACGAGGGGTTCGGAACCTTATGGTTTTCACCATCGTCTAAGGTAGTAGAGTCTTTGGACGTGCGCTGCATCTGACTTTGTGACGTTCGAAGTATATCACCAAGCCCTCTTTTCATGTCATTGAAAGGCATTGGGGGCGTGAAATTTGAGCTGACGGGCGTTAGGTTTGGTGCGGAGTAAACATTTTCTTCGGACGGTTCTTCTTGACCGTCTAAATTTGAGTAAATAGTCGCATCGTCAATCCTCAAACCACTGTAAGGTACAACAGGCTTATTTGACGCGCTCACTGGTGATGCTGAATTTATACCAGCACGTGAAAAACCGTTCATGTTATGAAGATTTAAAGGGGTTCTATTCGATCTTAAATCTAATGCTTCTTGTCCGAATCTAAAGTTTTCATTTCCAGCTGTCATCAGCGTGGCCGAAGGTGGAGAAGCGTATATTCCTTCATCACCAGTATTGATATGAACATTCTGCAGAGTATGAGTAGATGGAGGCGCATCATAAAACCCTTCTCCACTGCTGCTATCTACAAGCGATTTCTCAATGTCTTGAAAGAATTTTGTTTTTACGCTAGAGGGTGGAGCAGAATAAATGTTCTCCTCCTCATTGGAAGGAGGTGCGGAATAAATGTTCTCTGCCATGCTAGAAGGCGGCGCAGAATAAATGTTCTCCTCCACAATGCCCCCATTTGAAGGAGGAGGAGCTGAATAAATGTTTTCCTGCTCATTGTCATTCACATTACTAACACTCTCCGTCCTTTGATCGCTTTGCAAAGGGACATTAACATAAACGTTTTTCTTTTTAAGATCAACATTCTCATAGGACCTTGCACTGCTACTTGTCTGTTTCGTCACCTTCCGATGCGGCCCTTTTGGTGATTCCTCATCTTTCGCATGGGAATCCCTTTTGTTAACAGGTTGCAGAGACGTTTCTTTTGATGATTGACGCTCAATGATGTCTGCGTCCTGAGGTTTCGAGCCATACTTTAAAGGTTGTATTGACTCCGATGCTACGTTGGTTGTCACCTGCTTATTTGATGCTTCGTCATGATTAATAGTGTTTGTATTTTGTTGTTGCAAGGCCGCATTCACTTTCTCGATGAAAACATTTTCGTCTGATTTCAAATTACTGTTAAAAGGTTGCAACGACTTTTTGGATGTCTCCCCTTCGTTTAGCGTATCATCATAAACTGTATTCCCATTAGATTCATCAATGGTCGTCGGCTTTTTGCCACCTTCACTATCGTCGAGCTCTGAAGACACTTCCTTCGAGGGTTGCTCCGTATTTCGAGCATCGTCGTTTTTTATTGTTTTCACGCTAGGAAGCTTGTCCAGTACTTCTGTTTCCTTTGTATGAACAGTGCTTTCCGACAAAGGTGATTCCTCTAGGCTTTCCGACAATTCCGGCATATCTACAGAACCTGTTTTACTCAAAGTCCGAACTTTTTCCTCAGTGTCACTGAAAGAAAGGCTAGTTTGTCTGCGAGGAGCCGGAACTGGTATCGGACGGTCGGTTCTTCGGCGAGGAGATGGTTTTGGTTTGATCGTCTCTTTATCCATTATCGCGGACGATATTTTTGAAGCTACTTTAGGAACGGGCGGTTTGGAGGGCGTTCTTGGTCTTGCAGGCGGAGATGGTGTTGAAGTAGGAGTGGATGGTTTCAAGGGCGTTGAAAGTGCAGGCGGTTTTACTAGAGCTGTAGAGGCAGGTGGTTTAACTGGAGCTGAGGGAGCGGGTGGTTTAACTGGAGCTGTAGGAACAGGTGGTTTAACTGGAGCTGTCAGAGCGGGTGGTTTAACTGGAGCTGAGGGGGTGGGTGGTTTAACTGGAGCTGTAGGGGCGGGTGGTTTAACTGGACCTGTAGGGGCAGGTGGTTTAACTGGAGCTGTAGGAGCGGGTGGTTTCGAGGTCAGTGTAGAAGCCGTCGTTGTCGTTGATGGCGCTTTAGGAATGGGTGGTCTGGTGGGTAACTTTTTCAGTGAACCTTGCTTTGGCAAAGGCGGTTTCTTGGGTGGCGTTTTCGGCTTATCAACGATGATATCATTCTGTATGTGTGATTGTTTCGTCCGATTTGGAGGTGGCGGTTTACAAGGCTTTTCAATACTTTTGGTCTTGGAAATATTCAGTTCAGATTCTGATTGTGAATCAACGTCTTTATCTTTATTCAATACAGCAACGGTCCTGAAAATATAGAAAAAATCAACGTTAAATGAGTCCATTGTATATCCATATACATATACAAAATGTAAACAAAAAATTGTTAAATAGCATAGTACTAAAGTCTCTTAAATTTGTTGAATATTCGAGGTAAATAATTGACTAGTTGACTTATTTATTCAAACATTTATATAGACTTAACTACGGAAAACTTCAATGGCCTACAAAAGCAACATAAACATATTATTACCAAAAATACATGGTGTTTGGATGAAAGAAATTTCAAAGCATCATTCGGGCGGTTTTAACCTCCTAACTGTCAAATATTTTTATAAGATTGTCTAAATTCGTGTACATTTTTTTAGAACTTTGAAAGCTGTTCAACTTGAATTTGTGGAGATAAAGTAATCAAGTTAGGTACCAAATAATCACGCTCTTACAAAATGCCTTTCATGCTCTTACAAAATGCCATTTATTTTGATGCCTGATTCAGAGTTGTTCAAGAGTTATGAGCTTTTCATGGTGTAGCTGTATTTTAGAAAAATTAGAACTTATATATCCGTCAAAAACAGCTAATGGGTTAAAGAACTGTACCAAAGAATAAGCTGTTGCCAACCAAGCCAGCACAAGTCCGTCGTTTGTCGCGCGACCGTCGAACGACATCATAACGACGTCTTGTGCTAACAGGGAAAGACTTTGAAGAACGAAGAAATTTAATATGTTTGTTCGCTTTTACCAAAAAGTTTATGATACTTGACAACGAAAATCAATTATTCATAGTATGGCTTGGTAAAGAAAAAGAGAAAATTTCAACTCAACTAACGGAACATAGATATGCAAAATAACCACGGAAAACTAAGGTTTTTATGGCAAGGCTAGCAAGAGAAAAAATTCAGACTAATTTGACTTGATTAGCCGAAAAACATTATGCGATGTCACAGAGGCAAACTCATGCAAAGTTTTTCAAGGACTTTACAAAGAAATATTTGAGACAAATTTGACTCGGTTAACCGAACAGAATCACGAGACTTCACAACGGAAAACTTACCCCGATTTTCAAAAAAGACTTGATATTAAAACTTTGAGACAAAAGTAGACTCAATTAACCTAGCAAAATGGTGATACTTTATACAAGGCACAATATTTTTAAGAGAGGAAAATTCGTTTCAAACAGTGTGAAGCCAACTACCCTTTGCTGTTTATTCAGTAACAATATATAGAGTTTAATATGTGATATAAAAACAAACAATATTTTACCGAACGGCTCTTTTATTGATCGATTTCCTTCTAGGAGGAGCTGATGGCTCTAAAAAAGAAAGAATAAAATATTAAATCTATAAGTACATCTACAAAACAATTCAGAGGATTCGGACGAATTCAAAGGAAATTTTTCGGACAAATCAAATTGTGCAAAATTGAAATTGAAATTTTTTTTATTACAAGCCTAGTGTATAGTATATTGGAACAAGTGAAAAGTTTTTAAGATCCCTTAGATCTTGCTATGTCCTCTACCCCTGAACCTCTGCGTTATTCTTTCAATTTGAAAAAAATATTAATACGAATCAAAACAGCAAAATATCACATTTGCGTTAAAAAAGACGACCTCTATTTCTCGAAAGAAAGGCTTCCTCCAACGCAGTGGGCAAAACCGTGAAAAACCCATGTGGAGAAGTGTTTCTTTTTAAACGGCACGTAGGCTGCGTGCCGTTTAAAAAGAAAACACTCCTCCACATAGGGTTTTTACTAACACATTCTAGTTCTTTATAAAGGCTAGTCATCGACATTCGCGTAGTTAAAAATCAATTTAAAATGCTTATAATACTACATTAATCTTGACCTCAATACCACATGTTTTTTTTAATTTTTGAATCTTTCCTCCCCTTTAAGCAGAGCAAATTTAACTATTCTCTCCCCTCACAAAACAGCATACTTGGGACTTTGACATTGTCAATGCAAAAAACACATAAAAAAGCACAAAAAAAATCATAAACCCGAACAAACAATTCCTGGGAGGCTTGCCCATATATAGTCTAACGCGTTTGGAAGAACGAAGCATCGAGACAAAAGTTGCCTGTCCTCTTCAAACAATATTATGAAACTTTTGAACGGTAAATCCGGTGTTTGAGTTCTGGCACATGAAGTATATATAACATCCGTTTTGATGCCCCCTCCCCTGATTATAATGTAGATATAACCTTACAGTTTTCATACACGTTTTTTTTATAAGAACATCCAACTTCGAGTAAGCCTTCAAAAGTTCATAATTTTTCAGATTTTAGCTAAAAAATGTTCTTAATTGTTTTCAATTATAGCAAAAAACAGAGCGAAATCATTTAATTTAAAAATTTTCTTAAGAAAATAGCCTTTTGGAGCCTTTAAATATTCTCAACAGGCTCTAAAAATTTTGTCATTTGAAGCCTTACGTTCTTTTATGGTTTGGTCTTATAAAAGAAAAAACGTGTCGGCACATCCAATATCAATTAGATCACCACTTGAGAAATAAATTAGTCCAGACACCATTACACTCAAATAACGCAACGTATTACAAAATCACTTTAAACCCAGTACATCCCACTTATCATATACATACATATATACAAAATTTTCTTCTATTCTACTAGGCAATGATATTTGCAATGATGTGCAAACAGAATATAGAACCTTGTTTATAGATAAATAGTTTTTGTTGTAAGCAAATATCAAATATCTATTACAAAGTATCAATAATATTCTATACAAGTTACTACATGCATAGGTCATTCCTTCCTTGAAATCTAACAAAAATCGTTCATGCCTGTTTATTGAGTATATATGTAATTATCTTATACTGGTTTTCCCGATTTTAGTCACATTTAGTCCGATTTTCTTCCTTGCATCCTATTTCACGATCGTTCAGTCACTGATTGGTGGATAAATGTAAACTATCTTGTTAAAATCATACCGATTTGCCCGATATTATTTCAAGAGTTCCCGTTTTTCTCCCTTTGATTTTAACCCAACGACCTTGAGCCTGATTGGTTGATATATCTAATTATCTTGACAAAATGATCCCCATTCTCCCCATTCATAGTCCACAAGAATTCCCCGATTTACTTCCTTGAACCTTAATCTAATGACCTTGCAGCCTGATTGACGGATATATGTAAATATGTGTCGAAATGAACCCGATTTTCCAGACTTAGTTCAAGAATTCCCCGATTTTCTTCCTTGAATCCTAACAAGCGATCGTTCGGTCTGATTGGTAAATAATTATAACATGCAATTATTTTGTTAAAATGATCACAATATTCTCAATTCTTTTCAAAAATTGCCAGATATTTACATAAAGATAATATTCTGTTTTCCCGATTTTATTCACGGAATGAAATGAAATTATAATGAATCAACAGATCCTGCACTAATGTGACTTCTAACTACCGCAAAGGTAACGGATTGAGTGGGGAAAATGAAATTAGTATATCAATTTTTTAAATCCCTACACAGCGACGTATGTTTAAAAAATGGCGCAGTGATAGTGTTCAAATGGCACTTTGAGTGGAAAAAATAATATCAAGTAAATAATCCCTCGCAAATCTCTACTCAATCTTCCGTTGAGCCGTGGCCGAGTAGTAGAGCGCTGAGCTTAGAACTCAGAGGTCCCGAGTTCGATTTGGGCATGAGGCCTTCGGGGGTGAAAATTATAAGGTTTAATGCAGGTGTTTCACAGGAAGGCAAGACCCTCGTTGATAACAGTCCAAAAATTGAACTGAACAGGCTCTCCTTGGTAAAAATTTGTAAATCAATTTCTACTCTCTAAGGTCCCGTTCGGCACTGATATCCGATTTACACGTTTTTTTTTTAATAAACACAAGTTTAAGAAACATAAGGCCCAAAATGCCAAAATCTTAAGAAACTTTTAAGAAATATTGCCAAGCTAACATTAAGAAACACAACTGGTAAAATTACGTTTTAAATCCTGTAATGTTAGAAAAGGGAAGTTACAGTTAGCGTATAGCTGAAAATAGGTTCAGTTTATTTGAAAGTTGAAAAAAATTGACAATCAAAACTATGCGGACTGTAGTTAGCCTTTTTTAGTCGATGGTGTGAATCAAAATTTAAGAAACATATCAGGCTCAAACTGAAGAAATTTTAAGAAACTTTGAGCCTGCATCAGAGAACATGTTTCTTAAAAATAACGTGTACCTGTTTCAAATTATTTTTTCCGTTTTCTTGGCATCACCGGAAACGCGACAAGGGAGTCTTTCAAGAACCCTTGAACCCTTCAAGAAACTATGATCAGTAGTGTATCTGGGGGGGAGGTAGGTCGTAAGTGAAGAAGATTGATAAAAAGTTATTAAATGCCATTACTTGTTGTATCAATATCATTAAAAATGACCTTTTTAATTACCTTAATGACTTATTTCTCTCCTCCTGTAAGCGCGACTTACCTCTAGATACGTCACTGACGATCAGACAGATAAAATAATGCATAAGACTTCCCTACCTAGATTCCTAGATTTTGTTTCCTTTAAATGAATTTGTCTTTCAGAAGAGCAGAAACTGGAAAAACTTGTTCTAGCTATATAATCTATTTCAATATGACATCTACTTATTGAAATGTTAATATTATCTATTAAATACCATAACAGATGACAGGAAATACACAAACGTTTCAATAATACCAAAGTATGACAAATGTGGAAAACTGACAGAACTGTATACAAATCTATAGATCAATACAAGTTAAAAGAATTTAAATAACGAGGATGTTCTATATAAATGGGGAGAGAATTAAATATATACAAAAGACTTTTCTCTCAACTTTAACACTTGCTCCTTGCATCGTGTATGTGTCTAAACCATATATATATTATATAAGTTTGTACCACAAATTTATGATAAAATTAAAAATGTTACTTTGAATTTCTTAACCCTACAGGGCTTGAAGAATTGCGTGCACGCTTGTGTCCGTGTACGTACCGTGCTAAAGCTCTTTGACGTTCACGAAATAACGTGTATGCAAAATTATCTTCCAAAGCTTTCAAATGTACAGTTGGCTCCAGGGGCGGATACAGACTCTTCAAACCACCATGTGAAAATCCCGAACTTTTCCGATTTTCTGATTAAATTTCTTAAATTAAAATTCTTTATATATATATTTCATATTTCAGAGTTTTACAAATCACAGGCCAGAAGGCCTCTACGATCTATCTATTAATTTATTTATTTACAGTCCATAT
>JAUBWS010092687.1:0-11418 GCA_032270445.1 Darlingtonia californica | reverse complement strand
CTGAATCTTTTGCAATTTCAAATATGAAAATCTTTCGTTAATGTGAAGTTATGACTTGTAGTTTAGATGCGATTTTTATCGTAAATGAAAAAAGACATGGTTTTCAATAAAAACTACCTTTCAACTTCCATTCATAGCTTTTAATTTAGTTCATGTTAAAGTACTTTAGCAGGGCAGCCAATTGGGCTATTTATCTTCTTAGAAACAAAGTCACAGAATATCCTTGCAGATGAATAGTCGATTTAAATGTTAAACTGATGTTAAAAACATTTCTGGTAAAAAACGATGAACACCATTTACAGTCACAATTTGTGATTCAAATAATACAAATCTTTTGTAGATGGATTCCCCACCTATTTACTATCTTGATCAAAGATGACGTGGGCAGCGATATAAGACAATCGTTGTATCTGGAACTGATTCTAGAGTTGCATTGATGCTCATCTCCGCCTAACTACGAGTGTCGCCGAAGTAGCATGAAGTCTGCAATGACTTCAAGTAGTAATTAGTAATTAGTTTTCACATTAAGAGTAGTAGACTATTCAAGTAGCCTACTCTTTACGAAGAAAATCACATGAACGTAGATAAACATTTATTTACACTAACAAGAATGGAAAATCTTTGTAATTTTTGTTGTGACCCAATGTTCTTGATTTTCCCCATATTCCTGATGTTTCTGATTTATCAAAGACAAAAGTGAGAAAAGTGGAAGTTTTTGCTAAGTTGGGGTCACTATTGCAAATTCTTTCAATTCAGTCAAATAGCTTGCATTGTGTGTGGATGGTACATTCACTCCTGCTCATTTTGTATTCACTTTACAAAGATACTTGCTTGGCATTTGAATATTGATTTTCTTACTCAATAATTACATTTAAATTACTTTTTACAATACTTTAGAGACAAAAGATAATTTTGCATCATTGTCTACCCTGTAAAGTTTTTTTTCCTACAAACCAAGGTGCAAATATCTGCAAAAAAATTTGCAAAAAAAGTTACTTCTCGTGTGAGAATATTTAAGGGTCGTTCGTAGCAGGTGCAAGTCTATCAAAATTGACTTCAAGAGAACCAATACTGCCTTCAAGTGACGATCTTCCACCACAGTCATATAATCCTTGTCCAACATGTTGAGGGTAGTCATTTTTCAATCGAATAAACCTTCAAAAAGAAAAAGATTATAAGAATATGTACCTAAGACGAGCAAGTTAAAAGAATTAAACATATTTGAAAATTAATTGTGCCATATCGTCTTCACAAAATTTCAAAAAGGGTTTTGTGTGTGTCGTTGAAAGCTATATACTTCATACTTTTGATAACTTTAAAAAAATCCGAAACATAACGGTTTGGTTTGCTCAGTCAAATTCAATCTTTTCAACATTTTTCTTTGCTTCAATGTCAAAACGTTATGTGACAAGATTCATCCTATATAAGATTGTGTGTGATTTCAGTCAATTTTTTATTTGAAATTTTAAGCAGGCAATGTCAGTTACGAATTGTTGAGTCACTTTTTCCCTGGTAGATAAATGTCACTTTAGATTAAATAATTTTTTCGTCTAAAGATGCTTATTTTAATTCTTTCGATATTGAGCTGTAAAATGTCACAACACTACTATTTATTTATTTTTTTATTCATGATTATTTACCCGGTATAGTCTCCCGAATAAAAACGTCGAAACAACGTGTTGTGCTTACATAACTCCCTTCAGTTTGTCTTAAACTACTGTCAATGAAAGTCCTGTCTTTCTGGAAGCAACTACAGGGAGGCCTCTTGAAGTAAAACTCGGTACCCTGTATTTCTAAGTCTAACTCCTACTCACTTGGCAACAGACCTACGTTCCGGGGAAATGGTGGAGACAAGGTTGACGGTATTTAAAAATCTACAATAGAAATTGAAACTTACTCGTCATCAAACATGTAAATCTGATCCTTTTTGATGAAATAGGTTTTCTGATCAAGATCTGAACTAAACGCTGCGTCGATGTTGTCTGGAATACCTTTCCAGTTTGGCGTGATAGGTCTTGGGTAACCAGAATCCAATCTCATGTTGACATCATCAAACCGGTAATAGTCCGAGCCGACAAAGAAGTACACACGACGATTACGCTTCCATTTGATAACAGCATCAATCTTTTTAACAGATTTTGGAAAGATGATCTTGAGTGGGTTGTTGCTACTACTGTGTATAGTGTGAGGTCCAGATAAGAAACTGAATGATTGGTGGTAATAAATCCAATACCTGAAGAATGAAGAATGTTCTTTCATGACCTTTAATTGTATTTTTTTAAGCTTTCCCATGCTGTAGTCAAAAAAACTGAGGACTTTTGAAACACCTAAAGAGTCCTATTTTCCGCGGTACAATCCCTTTAACCCAATACACATAATGCTAAATCATGTTTGAATTATAAAATGTGTTCTTTTTG
Source organism: Darlingtonia californica (assembly GCA_032270445.1). NCBI lineage: Eukaryota > Viridiplantae > Streptophyta > Magnoliopsida > Ericales > Sarraceniaceae > Darlingtonia > Darlingtonia californica. The sequence continues at coordinate 9,001 of JAUBWS010092687.1, read as the reverse complement.
GAGAAGTAACTTTTGAGAAAATACCACTTACTGGTTTCCTGAGAAATAGACAGCTTGTTGACGGCTTCCTATCTTCAGGTTCATAGCTGCATCAATAGCTTTCGGAATACGAAACTCGGGTATGAAGTACCATCTTGGTACGGTATATAAGTTGTTAGAATCTCCAAGCAATGTGAGTTCTTGGTTGTCCTTGAAAGCGACTCGGATTCGGTAATGTGGACTATAGTAAATAGATGTGATGGTACCAGCAGGACAAGGGCGTGAATTTGGAATTTTGGGCGTCGGTTTGGGCGTTGTAGTTGTAGTAGTAGTGGTGGTAGTTCCAGGGGTGGCTGTGGTAACGCCTTTTGTTCTACGAGCACCTTGAAAATTAAAGTAACAAAATTGTTTATTGAAAATATTCTATTGAAAATTGCGAATCTTAAAAACATAAACATGAAGGTCTTAGTGTGCTGTTCACAAAGCTTTTTAGTGGGGAATATTGACTTAATTTAAATCTTCTGTTCAAAAGGTATGGCTCTACTGAAAAGTGAATATATTTTTTTCAATAAAACAGTATTTTTTCAAATACAACTGCTGACGTCATCAAAAATATGCTGACTGACATAAATCTTTTCATATTTTTGGAAACAGAATATATAAAGTGCTTAAAGTGTGCCAATAATGAGTATTTTTCCTCAACCCTATCAAAAGTTAACGTACATGAAAAAACCCGTAAAGAATGGGATTAAAAAAACTCGTCAATTTACAAGTTGAGAAATGTTGATTGAGGTCACTTTGTAGAATAATAAATACATATTGGGTGACATTTATTATTCAAACTTTATACACAATTTATTTAAGTACAGACGTTCAGTACTACCCTCAGCTTATTAATGATGGCCTACCTACGTTTTCAAATAAAACCAAAGTCCTAAGATTATCCCTATTTGGAACTATCCTCGCAGTTAAGAATTATATAACCAGCACTGGGGGAAATTGATATTTTCTGCGTCAGAAATATGCAGATTTTTTCAGGGAACCTGATGATTTCTTAATGTTTCTTGAAGTATCTGTTACAGAGAAACGTCATATTTTCTTATATCTTCAAAGCAGGAAAGTGCACATTCCCTGCTTCAGAAACGTGTAGAAAATCCTAGAGTTATATATGGCTAAGAAACTTCCTAGAAACTTGACGTCAAAGCAACAGACAAGTCGCAGGAAATTTGAAAAATGTTTTGGAAAACCTGAGTAGCATGACCTTTTAGATTCCAGATTCAGCACAGCGTTGTTTATTTATCTTAGCAAATCGGTAACAGTTTCAATGCGTGAAAAAATTGACAGAGTCAAATGAATTTCTAGATTCCTGTCACAGCACAGCGTCATTTATTTATCTTAGCAAATCAGTAACAGTTTCATTGCGTGAAAAAATCGACCGAGTCAAATGAATTTCTAGATTCCAGTCTCAGCACAGCGTCATTTATTTATCTTAAGAAATTGCATACCGATAACCATTTCATTATGTGAAAAAATCGATAGAGTCAAGTGAATTTGTAAATTCCAGACTCAGCATAACTACGTTTATTTATCACGATGGAAATCCGTTTCATTGCGCTGGAAAAAATCGATTGAGTCAAGTAAATATTTATTGCTTTTGTTTAACCTAATTTGTAATAATTTACCTCAATTTGTAATACTTGCCCAACTTAATAAACTTTGCCCTAATTTGTAATACTTGCCCCAATTTGTAATAAACCTTGCCCCAATTTGTAATAAAAAAGCTGCCCCAATTTGTAATAACCTGTTGCCCCAATTTGGTAATAAAAAAACTGCCCCGATTTGTATTAAACCTACTGCTCTAATTTGTAATAAAGTAACATTTCATCATTGTTATTTTCGTACAATTTTGCCCACGTTCACCAAGCCAGAATTAAATTTGCATGGGTTATTCAAGTTCAAGACGGTCCAATTCAGGCTAGTCTGTAAAATTATAAAAAAAGAACATTGAAACTTGTGAGATCAAATGCTTCTGGTCAAAGTGAAAATAGCTGACTATTTTTATTGTTTATTTGATCTCACAAATTTTAATGATTTCATACAATTTTACAGATTAGCCTGAATTGGGGCAGGTATTACAAATGGAGACAATTTATTACAAATCAGGGCACAACAGCTTTGATTATTTATTGAATATTGTAAATATTTACGAGTACTATTTAAGTTAGATAGTGGAAATGTTCAAAAGAGACTCATCTTTTACGAAAGTATTATTTCAAATAGAATGAAACAAAAGGTCTGTTTAAACCAAGAAGCTAGTTTTGACTTCTTGTCCATTACCGGTTTTCATTTATTAGTTCAGTTTTTTGGGCTCCCACTTTTCGGGTATGCCGTGTCAGGGGGTGGTTAACTACTGAAACTTATAATATTTCATGGTTAATTAATCTTTTTTCAATTTTGTTTTATCACATTACTTTTCTTGAGTATCTAACTTCGCGATTTGATTTTTTTTGTGGTTTTTGTTGAAAGTTATTAATTTTGCAATTTCTGTACTCAAAAACTGTTTGTTGGGCTTCAACCTCGGCCCAGGGCTAAATGTTTTCGTGCTATTGATATTTTTGCTGAACGCTCTGAAAAAATAATTCCTCTCCTTCGAGATTTTCGGCCCAAAGGACCCCACGTTGCCGCTTGCTCAAGTTCTGCCGCACTGCCGTGGAGACGAAAAGCGCCTTGGTCGGGCTTATCTGAAATCAGCAACTTAATAAAAAACATTTCTAAATTCACCAATATAGTATGATTTTTTCCAAATATCTTATCTCACTTATTGAAAAATTACATGATTTAGCTTCTAATGGAAAGTGAAATCTGATTCCCTTGCATTTTAATAATACCTTTAAGGTTTCCTGTAGCAAAACATAAAAACGTAATAATGTCTGAACAGAAAAGACTTATTTTTTGTTAAGACAACGCGAAGTTTCTAAAAAAGAAAACGTCTTAACCTGACATTCACCGGGAGAAAACGTCATGATTTAAAAATAAGATATTTTCTGAAAAGTCAAAAACGCCCGGGTTTTTATGTAGCAATTTTTCAGAAAACATGCATTTCTATGCAGTGCAGTTGTTTGCTATCAGACTTCTTTTCCTCCCAATTTCAAATCATTATTACAAAAGTTTGTTTTTCTTTCTTACCATATAGCGATTGTATACCCCACTTGTCATCCTCGTGTAGTTTGAATCCTGGTCTAAAAGCTGTGTACCATGGATACATAATGGCATCACGGATGTTGGAATGCTCCAAACCAAGAGAATGTCCTAAAAATTCAATTTTTTGTTAGTTAACAAAGAATTCGTACGGAGGTCGCGGATATTTCAGTCGACCTAGGGTCCACCCCCCCCCCCCTCTCAAATTCGAAAGGTTCATGGTTTTCGATTCCGATCTAAATCCACTCAACGCATAAGTAACTCAGGGAAGATTATTTGATCTGTAAGACAAGTTTTTGGGATCTGATGGTAAGTGTGGCGCTCTACCTCAGCACTTTGATTTCCTGAAATAATTGCAAGGAGGACATGGATTCACTCGGACGATACCGACACTAGGCCTTGTGGAGAATCTATTTGCTTTATCAAGGGAGTGTCGTATAAAAATAAAGAAGTTTCATACGATAGCATGCAATATCTGTAGATTATTTCCAGCATGTCTACTTTAAACCCTGCCTACGAAATACTTTTGGTGTAAACAGTGTTATTTTCTTGTCCACAACCAGTTATTCAATGCTGTGAACACTTAACAGACAGTTGAGGAGTAAACATATCCTTCACGGCATAAACATTGATTTTCATACCTAGCTCATGAGTTGCTACCCACAAAAGATTCCTTCCTTTAGTTGATTTGTATGTATATTCTTCTGCATCGTCAAAATGTACGTCACCGGAAAGTCCCTCATTGTTATGTGGGTAGAACGCATGCGCAAGAGTACCACCTTCTCCATCAAACGGATAAGGATCATCATGGTAGTATTCAACGAATTTAATGTGAATGTCAGGCTCATTTTTAGAATTTTCAGCAAGCTCGAGGAAATCAATGTTGGTAACGGATTGCCAATGGTCCATAGCTTCTCGCAGAACAATCAGAACAATATTTCGTGGTAGAGTTCGTCCTGTACCATGTAGTTTCCATGTTAGTAAACTCTGAAAATATTGATTCATATCTAATATACTTCCGATAAAAGTGGAATACTGAAGGGAACAAACAAAATATTTTACCGCGGTCATACTCCACTCGCTGGCAAAATCATTAAAAGAACGTCTGTGGAGGAATGAATTTCTATTTAAGCGACATGCAATTTGCGTGTTGCTTAAATAGAAATTACCCCCTCTGAAGACGTTTTTCATGATTTTGAGAGGTAAACAATTAAATTATGGTTGGCTTTATGTCCCCTTTTCCCATAGATTGTCACATATACAGGGGAGGTGTAGAAACTCACTAAGCGAATGTCTCAGTTATCCGAAATGTTTTTAACGTAAAAGTCATCCTCTGAAGGGACTCAGAATAATGGTCCCACAAAACGAATGTAGTGGTGATGGGTAGGAATTTGTAAGAAGGTTTCTATATTACTATAAGTGTCTTCATATCAGATTTTCCGATCGTTTTTGAATGTTAGCCCGAGATTCACCACCAAACTTCCAAATACCTTGCTTCCCCTAACGTCTTTCCTTACACAGATAAATCAGGGTGCGTCGTCCTTGTTTACGCCATTGTGTTATACATTATTATAGGGCAAAGTCTTTCAAACTTGATTTTTTGAAAACTTGATTTTGAATAAAATCACACGAGCCATAGTTTCTTTATTGTTTTAAGGCAATAAAAGGTTTTGATGGAAAAACGTTTTCGTCGGACAAAAGTTTCGTCATTTTTGTCCGCGACATTATTTTGTCCGAAAATGTGCCTTATGATGAGTTTTTCACTGCCTCACGAACAAAAATGTTATATTGCATTCGTGCCAAAGACTGTGTGACATTTTTCACGCGACTAAGACATTTGTGATTTATTCTCTCTCATGTATGTCAACAACTATTGTCCATACTTTCCAGTGTCACATTTCGTAATGTCAGCCAAAAACTTGCAAGGTTATGTTTTTTTATATACTATAAATACTATTTGTGAATTCTCGACAGTATCCTATAGATTTCTTTCCCAGCGTTTGTTATTTGATTTCTTTCACTGAGACTTCAACTTTCACCTTCCATCTTCTTCAAAGCCGCAAAATTTTAAATTAACACGGCATGAAGCAGCAAAGTTGAACTATTTCTCCAGCAATATGGCACGATACTCAGTGAAAATGCGTATTACACATTCAATGATTGATACATTTTACCGTTTTCTTAGCGTAGGTTATTAAAAATGAAATACAAAATTTGAAAGATGCTTTAAAGGGATAAAAAATAAGCTTTAGAACAAGATCAAGTTTACATACTTTTCTCCATTTTGATCCTTGATGGACAAATCTTTTTCTTCTTTTAGAGATTTTAAAAAGTGGATCGCGAAGTCCACATCTTGTCAAACTCATCTGCTTTTTCGTTGCATCGTCAAGTTTTCCTGGAAAAAATGTAACATTGATTAAATGCGTTTGATTTTTTAGTGCTCTTCTATCAACCGACTTAAGAGAAGTACACTCAAAATCAGTCTCACTTTTGTATCAAGGCCCGCATAGGAACATTTACACGACCCGGGAAAGTTACCCGCTAGGGATAAAGCGAAATAACGTTTGACACGGGGGAAGTTTGGCATAACGGGCATTTTGGATGCAAACTGTCGTGTGTCCGAAAACGTCTTTTGGAGCTGGCCTTAAATTTGTTTTAAGGAACAAAAGTTAGTTGCTATATACCTGTGATCGGAATTCCAGCAAAATTTTGAAATCTTTTCACACTTTCATTTAATGTTTTGTCATTAGCGCTGTAAGATTCAGTGTATCCGTATGAAAATAAATATTTCTGAAAAACAAAAAATAAGAAAGTTATATTAGTGACTACCCAAGATTGACTTCAAAGACCAGGAAATACAAAGAATTGTTATACCTAAAATGGCGAAAAATTAAGATTGTGAGAGAGGGGATGTGCGGTTTTTCAGCATTTTCCTGTATTTGTCATTTTTCAGAGAGGGATTTTGAGATTTTAGACAACCAATTCAATATCTCTGTATTTTGAAAAATTCATTATAAAGGGAAAAACAATTTTAACTCGGGAAATCAGGATTTAAGGCAAAAATTAACTATCTTTTGGTAAGATCATAATTTGCAATTCACATGCAACCAATAAATTTTGCTAATAAACTTTATTTTTCAGAACTTTTTTTGAAATTTTTATAGGAAGATAGTTTGGGATAAGAGATACACTTGGAGGTAGCAAGAAAGAATGTGTTTACATTTTAATCTTTAAATTTGGTCACCACTTTGTCCCACATTACAGTAAACAAATATTTAATTTTGTATCACTTGTTTTTAATCTTAGTTTAATCTTAACTTTATTCTCGTTTCTATTTTACACACTCTAGATGGATTATAGTCTGTTATCAATGAACTGTTTATGAAAAGGTTAACCCAATATTTTTCAAAACGTACAATGATGACATTTCCATATAGATCAATAAAATTTCTTATGTTTGATTTAAAAAAGTTTGTTATCCCGCATTGATATATCTTTTGAACACCATATTACAATAACGAAAAAAATTGCCCCTTTAATTTTCCATGTACAACGCATCTAAAAAACAATTACAGCCCTGGACCCCTGGGCAGTAATCTAGATTGCCAAATTCTTTAAATTTTCCGGAAATTGTTAACTGTATACCAGTGAACTTCTTTCATTTTCTTTTGAGTATAATCATTCTATGGACTCATACGTTAAGGGATGAATATGACTTTTGACCCCCCCCCCCCCTTTGAAATTGATATGTTTAAATTCGTTCAGAAATCATTAATTTTTAGAGGCAGAACCTCCAAATGCATTCAATGAAAGCACTTGTCACCCGAATTTGGAACCGCTCTTTTCCGAGAATACTTAATCTTACAACGAATCTGGCTGCTTCCCCCTCAAATGATTTCTAGATACTCAACCCACAGACCATACAGGTATGTGCCGCCCATGAGGGTACCTTTTTTCACCCTTTCAAGTCCCACTAAGGGTGGTCGGAAAATCGTGAAATTTTAAAATTTTAATTTCATTCCTTTAAGGATTGCGATTTTAACAAATTTTCAATTTTTGATTTCTAAGGCTAGTACCTCCGCCCCCCCCCCCCCCTTTTTTTAAAACATTTGTAATAAGAAAAATTATATTGAAACCTTACAGATATAAACAAACTTTTTTCGTTTACTTACCAGAGCACTCTTTTTATCTTCGCTTGTCACGGGAAGCTGTGCGTATATTCGGCTAGCTGTATACAACACCAAACAGACTTGAAAGACCTTTTTTAGAAATGTGTGAAGCATTTCAACCCACTCCTGTTGCAAAACACCAGGTAGTCAAAGGAGTTTGCTAAACACTGTAGAAAGATTTCCAATCACTTAACTTAATGTCATGTATATGTAGTATGTTTATATAACAAATAGCTAAGTATATCAAAACAAAACTAGTCTTGATCCCTTCCTTGTTGAGCTACAACTAAGTGGTCATTCAATCTCGTCCCAGATTAAAAGCGCATTGATTCAATTGGTTGATAGTGCAATATGAACTCACGTTGTTAGATACTGAAATTTGAAAATTTTACCAGAAAGAACACAAAACCCCCGGATTAGGAAAGCATCTGTGTGTAGCTGCTGTAATGACCAGGGAGACGAAGTTCTAAATAAAGAGTAGCTCTATCTATTTTCGTGAAATGACTTCGTTCGCTTTGTTTTGATTGTGACTTTGGTAGAAGAAAATTTGTAACTTGATGTCACAAAAGTTCATCATCGTCTGCTCGTTTACGTCTATTTGAGAATGAACTTTTCCATTCAGCTGGGAAAGTAAGAAACTCTTGAGAAAGCCTCTCATTGATTTCTAAGTGTCACTATCAATAACTTCAAATGAATGACGTGCAAGTATTTGTATAAGGAATTATCCTAGTGATGACCGTACCGTCACGTTATATGAGGTCTCTTTTTCTAGGGACTGATACCCTAAGGTTTATATATTTCAAATATGAAAAGAATTTTTTAATATCTTTTTCAATGCAGATTTATGACCAAAAGTTGAGAGACAATTTTCAGTAAAAAAGGGAAAAACAGCAAAAAATGGCAACAATGACCTCTAAACTTTTGATAACAAATCTGCATTGAAGAAAAATATTCAAAAATATGTTTTTCATATTTAAAATCGCAAAAGATTCAGGTTTCTATCATAAAAATATGGAACTTTTTTATTGCTTCAATAAAAAAACTCATTTTTTATCTACGCTTTTAATTTTCTTTTTTTTTTTTGGAATATTTGTATGTAGCTAGTTTAATGTTCCAAATTGCGATATGTTTTCAAAGCAAAAAGAATTTTTCAATTTCCTTTATTGGTTAAATAGAATTTGCTATTCTAAGGACGCTAACCAGACCGTAATCCAGGAGGTTTTTATTTTCATTCTTATCATTACTATTTGAACTTATTTACCCAGGATAACCTCAGTTCTCTTTAAACTGCTATCAATGAAGGTCCTGCATTCCTGGAAACACCTACAAGAACATTATGGCCTCGTTCTGACGTTGAACTCTGGACCACTGAGTTCTAAGCTCAGCGCCTTAACCACTGGGCCACGGACCAACATTATAAAAAGGTTTCCCAAGTCCACATGTCCCGTTGTTGATTCATTGTTTATATACAGTCGATGTTTTTCACTTCAACCATTAGGACATTAGGAGGAAAAGACTAAAACGCAATCAAAAAACATTTATTGAATTAGTATGACTTTTTTACGATGATTTCGTACTTAATCAAAATTCTTTTACGATGATTTTGTACTTGATCAAGTTATGGAGGTCTTCGAATTCCAAAATTTAAGAAAGAG
>JAUBWS010092676.1:0-11419 GCA_032270445.1 Darlingtonia californica | reverse complement strand
GAGATTTGATCACCATGACAATTTAAAGTGAGAACGAGACAAGCGGTGTTATTACGTAATTTATAAAAAGGTCTATTATACAATATCGTATCGTAAAGCAGCAACTCCTATAGTTCGAACTTTTTCACTTGGACTTGTCGACAACAATACCCTCTGTAATTCAAAGTCTCTACAATTCGAACAATTTTTTGTACCGACACAGGTAAAAAACGAGTTTTTTATCGCACGTATACCAGAATTACACCAGAAGTATAAGTTAATAAACAATTTGAAAACATTATGGATGTTTGGGAACGATTCTGATAGATTAGCAATTAGATAAATAATATCTAGCATCATCCGATTTCATCCTCAGAACACTCAATAAGTACAAAAAAATTGTTCGAATTGTAGAGACTTTGAATTACAGAGAGTATTTATGTTGACAAGTCCAAGTGAGAAAGTTCGAACTATAGGAGTTGCTGCTTTACGATACGATATTGTATAATTCATTATGCTTATCAATAATCTACGGCTGCTAGCTAGAAAAATTACTGAATACAGCATCTCATCGTAGTTCTTTTTCTTTTTTTAAAAACATATTTATTCGTCATCTTACTTTATGACTACTATTTCTTTATCAGGTGGTAAGGGGACTTGCCGAAATCAGGGGGTATACCAGAATCCACGCTGCATACATATGTTTCAACAAATTTTGGTAATATAGCCACCGTATGTTTATGGGAATCAAATGATATACATTACTACTAATATGTATGGTTTATGTTAATGCATGAGCCATTTTTAGCTCTAACAGATAATACGTTATTTCCATCTTTTTCGTTTTCTAGTTTTTTTTGAGGCGAAATCACTCTGTGTCGTTTTTCTGTTAGGAATCCTTTAGACATGGATGGGCTCACCGCATCAGACATTTTTTTCGTGTTTCTTCAACTTGAGTACATAGTGCACAAAACTACTGAATAAACTACCTCCTACATGGATTCCTTTAATTGAAGTGAACAATGCGAGAGAAATTTTAGCGAGCTCAAAAACTCTTTGCTTTGATTAATTTTCGAAAATTGGGATTTTGAAAAATTTGTGCGGATTTATTTTTCGCAAATCTTCAAACTCAAAAAATTCTGCGATAATGACTTTTGCGATTGTATATGATTGAAATTATGTAAATTCAACAAACTTTTGTCTTTTATTCCTCTATTATTCTTTTTTTAACTATCCTGTTATAATTTTGCTTAAAGTCAAAGTCAGTTACCTCATCAAGGCGAAAAAAGGAGAAACTTTCAATGAAAAAGTTTGCTAAAAATTGTCTAGTCTGATCGCAAACCTCACCATCTTAACACTTCGCGTGCGCTGCGCGATTCGTTAACGTCTACGATCAGACTAAAAGTTGTCTTACTGTGTTCACGTGATAAATCCTTACGCACGTTTTAGGGTCAAAATTCATAACAGACAAGCATATCTTCAGTAGGATAAGTTCATAGCTATTCTGTTAAAAAATATAGTATATTTTTCTTTGGGTGAACTGAAGTTTTCATCCCGAAAAAAGTCCATTTGGCCCTCAATAATGAAACTGATGAAGTTTAATAACTTGCTAACATTACTACAACTACAAAACTACAAATTTGGGCTTAACAGAATTTGGGATAAAATCAATACTACTATAAGTTTTTTCAATGTTGTAAAAAATGCTAAATTTTGTCATGACCAATTTTTTTGCAAATAATGTTGCTCCTAATATCACCAATTCGTCTGAAAAAAAGTGTATTTTTGAAAGCGCTTTTTTGGTTTCGCTGGATACATTTTTGTAATCCCAGTAATGTCCTTCAAATAGTATTTCATTGCATAAATTCAGAAAGTCAAATTCGCGGACCAGAATCTTGAAAATTGCTTATTTTATACAGCAGGTCAGTAAAATACACGGTGATCATACCACAAACTTAAAATAAATTGTTTAGTCAATATCTGGAATTCATTAAAGTTTGAATTCAATTAGTTTAAATCAAAAGTTATTATTATCAACTTAAGAGCAATTAAATGCAATAATGCCAAAAATCAATAATGAATATCCCAAAATTTCGAAAAGGGCCAAGGAACAACAAACTTGTGCGATTTTAGTATAAAATCAGGGAATGTGTGGTGTCAATTCACCATAATTAATCAATGTCAACATTTTTCAATCTAAAAAACCGTCATTACTTATTCCGCAAAATTTGTTCCCAATTAATAATGTTCTTGTAGTGTACGACATCTGTGTACCTCTCTTCGTTCTACAATATCAAAAACTGGCCGTTCTTTGAAGGGGTTAACACATGTAACGAAATTGAAAATAGCTACAAATTAAATTGAGGGCCATTTGCAGTTAAATTTTAATAAAATAGCAATAAAAAAGTTTTGACCCGAATATATATCCTACCAAAAATTTGTCATGCCAAAATCCTAAAAAAGTTCCCAAATAACTTCGCCCAAAATATTTCTGCTTAAAGTTTTTTGTAGTTCATGTAAAATTGTTTTGCAAACATTCTTCACTCTAAAATGTATAATTTCATGAGTCTAAGAATTTTTTTTTATCTTTTACTTTTTAAGATGGGAAGATGGGAATTATGGTTTTTACAAAGAATAACTTAGCTAAACAGAGGGAGAAGAAAACTGTTTCCCGAATTAGATAAATCATATAAAATTAATAAATAGAAACAAATGCCAAAAATAGGTGTAAAAAATAGGTCTTTGTAGGACAAAGATTCAAACGGGAACAGCAATAAATCTTGTAAATAGTCCATCAAACCATGTGAGTTATTTTATGCATTATGCATGCTGTAAAAACATTTCAACACTTTGAATACATACTCTGTGTCATAATAAATTAGTAAAAAGTTCCAGCAAGTAAACATTGACTAAGTTGAAGATTTTTGTACGTTTCCTAGATAGTCTAAATCAATATTTCATTTATTCATGAATTTCAATTCTTTTTAAATTTTAACATAAGGAAAGACAGCTTGTTGCTTTTCCACTTTTTTGCAAACGAAACTCGGAAGAGTGACAAGTCGGTTAGGGACAATGGATGAAACCAAAACAGAAACAAAAAAGATGTATCAAATAATCTCAAGGAGACGGTATAGCAAAACAGTTTATGTAAAAAGTAAGTAAAGGTATTGTTTTTCAGTCTCTAGTACGCCATCGTCTGAATCTGTATGTCAGATTTTCGGGATTTTTTACGTTAACCTTGTAGGAAATGCTTTTTTTAAATCAATTTCCCGACTCAGATTCAGTTTCACTCAAAGTTCAATGGGTCCAAAAAAGAAAATAACATTTTATTCGACATTTTCTTAAATTTGCAACAACAAAAATAAATATGTTTATTCTTGATATCCTTTAGATGTGTTAGAGCTATCTGATCCAGACACAAAAGTTCGTATGCTATGCCTCGATGGTGGCGGTGTTAAAGGGATTATCGAGACAATTACGCTAGAGTACTTGCATTTTTGTCTGCAACATTTTTTGAATGGAAATACTACTAATCAAACTTTCGATGATCTGAGCGCTTTAACCAGAGGAAACAAACGCATCAAATATAATCCCGATGGGGCGCCAAAAATCCATAAAATGTTTGACGCTGTAGTTGGGACCTCGATGGGAGCAATAATTTCTGTTGCAATTGCGCGTCTTCATATGACACCGAGACAGCTTCGAGATGAAGTTGTTGAAATTGCAAGAGATATCTTCCCACCAACCAGATGTTGGAATATTCCGAATCACCTTATTCGATTCGTTTATGCTGGATTCAAGGCTGGACGCCACCGGTATAGTGAAGAACCGCTTGAGCAATATTTGAAAGCAAGTCTACAAAATTATACATGGGCTGGTAAAGACGATGATCCGCGGGTCGGGATGGTTGCTACAAAATCTGAAGATTCGACAGTTCATGTCTTTTCATCTAGAACATATCAACACAGTGAAAAAGTGGAGCTATGGCAAGCTTTACGAGCAACCACAGCAGCTCCAGTCTATTTTCCTTCAATTACTATTAAGGATGACATGATGTGTGAAGAAGCTGAATATATTGATGGAGGCTTGGGAGCGAATTGCCCAGTGAGTTATGCCATGGAGGTATTGAAAGAAGAAGAAACTTTGGCAGTGCTTGTAAGTATAGGATGTGGCGTGAGCGAGCCTAGCAGATATCCGATCGCTAGGGCGTTTCAGCACGCAAGAAGTGACGAAGAAGAATGGGAGAAATTTCGCGTTAGTCGTCAAGCTAGAACTGATAAAAATCTGCATAGGCTAGCACCTAGTCTGAAATCCGGATTAGGAAAATATCGGTTATCGGATAGTAGGAAAGTGGAGGAAATGGTAGATGTTTATCAACAATGGCTTGCCTCAACTGACAGCAACTGGTATCGAATTGATATGGCGAAAGCGGCCGCTAGTTTGTTCGCCAAGTCAATTCTGATTGATCACGCGACAGCCTGTGTGACCAATAATGGTTATATTTTGGATCTTAAGATAAAAATCAAATTCGATGACAGTATACATCGAGGACAGTGTATCATCAAAGCACAATCCATGTTCCATTTTGCCATTCGATTGAGAATCGGGAAAAGATCAATCAACATCGATGGGCTGTTCGAGAAAATGGGTAATTTTGAACAGATTTCTCTGCAATTCATGAACTATCATGTCATCGGAAGTCCGATAAAATTCAAAACTACTTTCGAAAGAAGTAAAAAATTATCTATGCAAGAAGCCTGCAACTCCATCACATTAACATAATTTTTGCTAATTTCAAGAAAATACTTTTTCCTTTATTTTTCGAGGCGACTTAATTCGAAGAGATTTCGCAAAAGTAAACAAACTTTTTGATGAAAACTTCCTCAGTGATAGTTTCGTCGGCATTACCTTGTGTCACTTAATTCAAATTTCGTCACTCCCTGACAAGTCTCAGTTTTACATGCTAGTGTTACATAAAAACAGGTGCAAGATTATGCAATCAAATTTATAATCTAGTAATACTTAGTTGCATTAATTAGTTTAGTTTGGCGCAGATTTTTTTTACTGAACTTTTATAAGTAAATGTGTTGGCACTTTTCACATTTTTACTACAGCATCCACGTATTAGACGAACTTTCGGTCGTCATTTTTTCATATATTGAAAATTTTGTCGTTCGTGAAGAAAAGTGAAAACAAAGATTTGGCCGGTTTTACAAAATATGAAACTTGACAGAGAAATGTTCGATTTTTACACGAGATGACTAATAAATCTTGAAAAGCGTTAATTACTCGAATAAGCATCTTTTAGAGTTTTTCTTGTATAGTGTAGCGTGCAACATAATTTATTTATTTTTACTGTTAACCCTTTAATTATCGGAATTTTTCAGGTTTTCAGAAACTTTGGACGTTTGCATACCGGGAACTAGTGCAAGGGTCGCGGAGCTCCTAAGTCTTTAACCAAGTACCGTAAAAAAAATTAAGGGTTAGTGGTAACATGAAAAATCATCAAAAATTTTTTGTTTGGTTTAACAATGTATATTGTCTGTATGGTATAAATAATTTTTTTATTTACATATAGAATAAGGTCCTACACTTAGACTAGATAAAGATAAAAGTATTTCTCACCGAGATGTATCCTTGGTATTCGCTTTTAACCTTCGTTCCATACAAAGTAATAACAATTTATTCGCTTGATGCGTATGTCGAAAGATGTTTTACTGTTGAAAGCCTGACTTTTTTTAAATTCGAAAGCGAAAGATAGAAAATCACTCAGGAACCTTACTATACTTACTATTGTAAGAAAGAAATTTCCGTTTCCTTTAAATTTCGATTAATAGGTACACGATATTTTCCGAAATATCTCAAAATTGTTCAGGCGAAACTTTTTCCCTTAAGTTAATTCCTTTTGTTTCATTGAGTATTTGGTAATTTCACATTTACCACAGTCTACGCTTTACAAGAAAATTATCCTTTTACAGACTGATATCTGTACACCTAAAGCGTACTAATTTTCGCGTGTACACATTTTTCGCGCAATACACGCGAAATATAGATTTTACCAAAATTGTGCCAAATTAGCTTAATTTTGGTCAAAAACCTCTCGAATTCGCGAAAATAATTACACGCGAAAATTAGTACGCTTAAGGTATTACCTGCCATCAAGACGGAAATAAATCTCATGGTAGACTCACCGTGCCCAATAAAAATGAGATAAAAGCGAATATTTAAATCAGAAAATAACTACTTTGCATTTCGCAAACAGAACGTGAAACTGAACAGAAAAAGAACTAAACTGAACTATCAAAAATAAATATATAAATATAATAAATATTTAGCAAATAAATATCAATTAAATAATCTTTGATTCTTTCTTTCTAAAACGTAAAAGTAAGTAACAATAATTAATTTAATGTAAACAAAAGACTTCAAATACATCCCACATGGGAAAATAATTCTAATAGAATCGTATCTTTAACTGACAAATAACATAATGAATGTTATACTGTTTATCTGTTTATCTTACCTTGGGTCAAGAAACCTCTTCATGACCTTTTTAATATGTGATTCTTCTCCAATAGTATCTGTGAGAAAAGAAAAAAAACGTTAGTGATGCAATCGTTAAAAATCGTTTTAAAACATCGGGCATTCGATGATATTCATATATTCGACATTCGAATAAATTCCGTTTTTCTAGTATACTCTAGAAATTTCTATGAGGCGTGCAGCCTACCAAATTTTTCGAGCTTTTGTAAGCTTTTATGGAAATTTTTGGTTATGTAGTAAACTAACCTCACTTCCCCTCGATAAATGACTTAAATGAGATGTTGCCTTGGTAGCGTTTATGTAATACGACCACTCACTTAAATCGTAAAATTATAATATCGCAAAATACAACAGTTATACTGGACAGTGAAATTAAAATGCCGCGAAACCCAAAATTGGCTGAATAATACCTCGAAATTAAAATGCCAATAAAGTAGATTTACAATTAATACATAACATGTTTTTATTTCGTCGCGAAGCCTAATAGACGTTAAAACAACGTATTTGGTCGGCTACGCTTGATGTTTAAAATCTTATGCAACTCACTTCTTCTTAAGACACCTTCTGATATAATCAAGGATGGTTCTGTTGGAGAATTCTTTTTGATTGATCTTGCACTTCCTTGCACTGTTTTCTTCTTATCTTTTGATTTGTTATCAGGTTTCGGAGAATTTTTTGATGAATCACTGTCACTGATAACTTTTTGAGTGGATTTTGTGTTCTTAGCTTTTTCATCTTCCACAACTTTCAAATCATTGTTGGTTTTGTTTTTCAGGCTTGGAGAATCTTTGTTACTAGGTCCTGAAAATTTACGCAGAACGAATTATATTATAATAACTGATCCATAGGACCGTCCATAATTTGAAAAGCCTTCTAATTTTGAAAAAAAGAAAATTTCACACAAGAGTTAAATCTCTTAGTAGTTTCTGAATCCCTGCTCACCTTAGAAATTGTCCCTGAAAATCAAAAGTTGAAAAACCAGGACGATCAAAAGAGCTCTAATGGTGTTCTGAAACTTTACGCCGAAATCTTTTTACTATTAGAATTAAAACTCAATAAAGCCTCCACTATGACAGCATTCACTCAAAATTACCAAATGAGCCTCTCCTTGTTTCTAATTTGCATGAATCAATTCATAGTTTTTAAAGTAGCAGTACAGTGTTTTTAACTTTAAGACCAAAAAAATTCATGAATTTCTGTTTTTTGGCGGAAAACACTCCTTGCTCTAATGGTGTTCTGAAAGTTTCAGGTACATTGCGGCACTATATCCTCTGAAATGGCATTATTCTTTACCGACCCTACTATACCTAGCTTGCTTATTGCCGTTCCTTGAAGAGAAAACAATCCATAATGGCAGAGCAAGCAGTACATAATTTGATAAAGGCAGCATTATTGTTGGCTGTATGAAATTTGACCAAGTTTTACCTTCTTTGATTGTGATTTTGGATACAAATGTCTCTTTCAAATGCTTTTTTTTGTTAATGACAGTATAGTAATCACAAAAAATACCTGGTATTACTGTTTTCAGAAGATAAAACAACGTAAACAATATTCAAAATGGCCGCCAGAAAGCAGTGAATTGTGATGAAAGATAAGTTTAAGTAGAATAACTATATATTATGAAGAAGCTCAAGATTTGTTAGCTGTTAGTGGCTTGAGATTTCACCACAAACCGAAGAGTCAATGTTGATACGTGCCTAGGTGAGCTCCAACGGAAACTATTCCTTTCACGATGACTGTGTAACAATGGTGAAGGTGTAAAAGACTTGATTAATGATTTTAAAATTTTTCAACTGCAGAAAAGAGCTGTAAAGATTATTAATTCTTTTGTTGACTCTCATTTTAAGAAGTGTTTTATTATTTGTTTGTTGAACAAATACCTATTTTAGTTTGTCGGTTCCTGAAAATTTTGGTTCACCGTACATTATTATTTGTCGCCTGGCTCGACCGTTTCTGCTATGAAATAGATTTACATTGAATATATGTATTGAAACTAATTGTAAAATACTATTAGAAGCTATTAATCCAATTTATATAGCAGTTTTCATTTGTCTTCCTGAATTTTTTAGTATAAACTTTAACACTGTTTTTTTTCAAAACCAGTTCAGAGGGTTTTCCGGCGCGGATCATATCTTCTGATAGAGTAATGCAAAGTTCATCAAATTTTCACAGAATGTTCATTGTGATATTTCCTGTGATCTAAGCTATCTTAGCATCTTAAATCATAATACCCCCAGGACTATGACAACGCAATAATGTCTAACACCAAAGTACACATTGAAAGACATGAAATACCTTCTGGCTTCTTTGTCTCCTCTTTCTTCTGGTTTTCTGACTTCTTTGTTTCCTCTTTTATCTGGCTCTCATTGCCATTCGTTTTGTTGTTTTTTTTATCATCTGCATTTTCTTCATTTATTGCTTCGTCATCTTCTTGTTCCTGGTTATTGTTTTCTTCAGCCCCTGCATCACCAATAAACTGTGCTTGCTTTCTTCCTTCCTCACTCTCCCCATCAATAGGCGCACTGTCTTTTCCATCGACGTCTGACTTATCAAAACTGAATGTATTATTGGGTTTCTTTTCACCAACTTTGATGCTATTCTGGAAAGCTTGAACTTCATCTTCTATAGTGGTCTTATCATCGTCATTTGAAGAACCATCAAGACTTGAAGCACGGAAACCGAATTCCTGTTTGGGTTCACCATCTTGACCTTCCGCAAAATTACCGTAAGTGGAATCCATGCTACGTTCAGCTGTTGTATTGTTGGTTGTATTTGCGTGTTGTGAAGGAGTAGGGTTAATTTCAGTTCTGGCTTTCGCAAGCTTCTTCTTCTTCTTTGTGCCAGATGATGACGAAGACGACGAGGACGACGAGGATGATGATGACGATGAGGAGGAGGAGGAGGATGATGACGACCAACTTGAGGAACCTACAAAAATATCAAAATATTATGTAACAGTAATTACTCCCGGAAAACATCTAAGGGACGTTCAAGACATTCAAAGGACAAAACATTTTTGATAGGACTTTAACTACGCAGTCTTTTAACCTTCATTTAAGCAATTTGTTATGGACCAAGCATTTACGCCTAGGATCTCAAGAACCACAATACCTAGACTTGAAATTTGGACCACTAATATATCTTCACAAAATCAAAGTTTTAATTCGGCCACCTGTTTTGTGTGTATCTTACAGACCAACAGCTGAAAGGAGACTACAAACTATTCTGAAAGATTGACTTGCCTGACAATCACCAAATTTGGACTAAAATGTCAATTTGGCAATCATGTGTGATATTTGACATTTTTTCGGTTTTTGTCATCATTTTCTATCTTACAGAGCGGCCTGTAAAATACAAATTCATGAAACTCAAGATCTCAAGAACCAGAAGTGGTATCAACTTGAAATTTTGACCAGTCTTAACGATTTAGGCTCATGTGAAAAGTTTCAAGTCAGTCACGTGTCTGGCTGGTATTTTACGGACCGATTTGTATAATACTAAAAAAGCCCCATCGTGAAAGAAACGCTTTCATTTTTAATGGTTGTATAAAATGATTTTTATGTAACGCCCTGAATATTCTCTTTACTTGAACTAAAATTGTATCATAAACTAATATTTCAGGGGGTATTGTAATGGAATTACAACACCGAAAATACTACCTGTTTATTTAACCACTTCTTAATGAGCCTAAATTTGCTAAACTAATTTTTGACCCATTTTGGTAATTAGTATTTACATAAACGATTATCTCACTAGAAACTAAAAACAGCTTTTTAATTAAGTGCTATCGAGCTCGTTCTTTTTTCAAAGTGTTCCCAAAAGATCGAACTAAAAAACCGTCTATTTGTATTCTAATCGAAATCTCGCTCTTCTATGGAGTGTTTAGTGAAAAAATGGAAAAAAGCAATTTTCTTTCCTTTTTTTTATGTTTTCGTCGATAAATTGAGTTAAAAATTTCACAAACTATCCGACCCATCCGAAGTACAACAGGTGGTCTTTTAATAATTTGTAGATTAAATTTTATCAATTGACACGTTTTTTTTTTACTGTACCAAATCGACAATTTTCGACCCTTTAAAAATAATTCAAAATAAGATTGTTTGAGTACAATAAATCTCATGTACTGGGAGATAGATCAAAAGTATATTAATTAAATTCTAAAAGTATTGATACTTTGAAATATTTTGAAAATATAATCAATGGAAAGGAAATTTTATAAGGTTTCAGAAAATATATACTTTTATAAACTTAAAATTTATTGGTCGGCAGTTACGGGTAAAAAAACAAAAGGTGTCATCCACATACCTTAATGGGATCAACGACATAGAAAAGATAGACTAAGGACTCCCTTAACGACCTAATTATTTCTTTTGTATTCTTTTGTGAAATATCCATTGCGCGAATCACGCACAATAACAGTTATGATAAACTTGAATTTTTTATGATAATTTTCTCTCATCTGAGGCAAAACTGTTCAGATCAAAGTTACTGTATGTTACTGATCGAAACAAATTACAAAATTCTTTGTTCCTGAGTCAACAATGATACAAACAAAAATAAATTATCACTCGGTGTTGAGAGGTTCGCCTCACAATATTTTGTTCATTTTGAATAATTTTGGTAAAGCATAATTATGAAAAATTGTTATAGCCTCGCAACAAAACACGTGTTTAATTAATGTTCAAGATAACGCTAAGGGGTTCTATATTATATCTAATAATTATAAGTTATTACTTATTTTCGAGTCTGCAAAATGACGTGCCCACGTGCCCTACGTGCCCTACGTGCCTCGTGCCCTACGTTCCCTACGTGTCTCGTGTCCTACAATAAATTCAAGACCAGAAAATTGCTAATAACACGTTGGCTTAAACAATCTTGATTTGAGTGAGTGTTTTTA
>JAUBWS010092665.1:0-11420 GCA_032270445.1 Darlingtonia californica | reverse complement strand
TATACCAAAACTATACACGTCACCTTTCTGTGTACCACGATGTGTGGGTGGAATACCAAGGCGTAATAATTCTGGAGCTTTCCAAAGCAAACCTAAATGAGCTGAAACATCAAAGACAGTTTTATTCAAGTTTTATGTTCTCAAGTGTTCAAACGCAGCTAGATAAACGAGCAACCTGGAAAAACTTGTCTCAATTATCTAAATGACTCCAAAAACAGGGTAACTTACTGTCAAAGGGTTCTGATTCAAGTGAGCTGATGCTTCCTTGTCGACTACGAAAAGTGTTCAATCCGAAATCGGAAATCTTTAAAACCCATCGACTGTCAATCACACAGTTTGATGATTTTAAATTCCCATGGGATTTGATTTCCGTTGAATGAAGGTACAACATACCCTGAAAAGTGGAAAATGACGTATGTTTTAGGAACAATATCGTTTGCGAAGAAGACGTGACGTAAGCAATTGCGAATTTTAGGTTGAGTTGTACTTAAATAATGGACAGTATACTAAGTAGTTGTACCTATTCATGCTGGGACTCTGGTAAAGCCTGCATGGAGCCGTGGCCGAGTTGTTAAGGCGCTGGTCGCCTGACCATTGAGGAGCCGCATCCGACAAGTTAAGGCTCTGGAGGCCTAAAGAGAAGTTTTGAGTTCGAATCCCTTATAAGGTAGGTAGCGAATTTCACCAATCATTGTTAATTCTGCATGGTACAACCCTGAGGTGTTTCCAGGACGGCAGGACCTTCATTGATAACTGTTCATAAAGAACTGAAGAGGCTATCCTGAGTAAATATGTTTTTTCCACGCGACAAAATATTTCCACCCACTCGTTCACGGTTTTTAACACAACTGAAATACAGTCTGTATCCACCACCCCTGAATTGATTCTACGAGAATTTTGTAGGAGAATAATGAAGAAATAAACTAAAAATATGACGTTCTGACTCATATACCTTTATGATGTCATAGACAAGTGATAAGATGAATGGTGCGTCAAGTTGCATGTCATTTTTCTCTAATACATCCTACAAAATTGAACAATTTCTATCGTTATCAAATGAAGTATTATTTGTGACGGTCTACGGGAAAAGGGTCAATAAAGCTATCCATAATTCACTTGTTTGCCTCTCAAAATCATTGAAAAATGTCTGTGGAGGAGTGCATTTCTATTAAGTGACACGCAAATTGCGTGTTGCTTAAATATAAATGACGTCCTCCACAGACGTTTTTTCATGATTTTGCAAGTGGGTGGAGTATGATCGCGGTAAAAATGACCATGCCCCCTTTTCCCATGGAACGCCACATTTTTTATCTGAAGTGGTTAAAGAGGGATCGGCCTAAAATGTGACGAAATATCAATTTCAAAATCATGATTTGAAATAAAAAATTATTACTGCATTTATGATTACTCAAAGCTTTCAATCCGAGTTTCGATAAGCAAAAACCTCATTCAAATGAAGAAGAAAATGGACTTCTTGGTTGATTTTTGATACAATTTGTCTCAAAATGGAAAGCACTTAGCTGCACCGAACTTTTATGTACAAACAGCTATCTAACCTCTCTAATTGCAGTCTCTGAATACAACAACCTTCATATTTATAAGCGCTACGTCTTCGGCTAACCATTACACTGTTTAACCCGAAAATATTACCTGGAGACTTCCTCTAGCTGCATGAGGTGTAATGATAAGCACTTTGTTTGGTTCAATACAAGCTCCGATGAATTGATTCAAATTCTCACTTCGTACATCTCTCACCTGAAAATCAAAACAAAATTTAGTTAACAGCAACTATATTAGTTCTTTTTCAAAAGTAACTAGTGGTTGCCTATACTATCTAACATTGCATTACATTGCATTGTACTGCATTACATTGCATTTTATTACAGTGCATTGCATTGCATTACATTACATTGAATTATATTACATTACACTTTATTACATTGCATTGCATTACTTTACATTATATTACATTGTACTGCATTGCATTACATTGCACTCTATTGAATTACATTACATTGAATCACATTACATTGCATTGCATTACATTTCAATGAATCACATTACACTGCATTACACTGTATTACAATACATTGGACTGTATTATATATATTAGATTGCATCATATTACATTGCATTATATCACATTACATTACAATACATTACATTGCATTGCATTGCATTGCATTGCATTGCATTGCATTGTATAACATTGCATTATATTGCATTGCATAACATTAAGAATTAATCAATACCTGTTTCAGTTCCATCAGGACATTTTTATTCAGTTCAACAGTTCTTTTGTTTATATCTTTGACTGCTACTAACGTCCCTTTATAATATGCAGTTGAAATGTATTGTGGTCTTGTTGGCATATCATAATGCAAACTCCCTGCGTGACTTGTCTGAATCATAAAAATTTAAGGAAATTAGGTAAAAAAATATCACTTAGCCAAAAGTTTCCACTTTGGTCACAAATATTTTGAAAAATATATAAAAAAATATAATGTTTTGTTTGAAAAAATAAATGATAGAACATTGACACGAGTGTCTATAAAAGAGTCATTGTTAGAGAAGCCAGTCATTGTTAAGCCGTTATTTCGGCCGCTGAAGACATGTCCACCTTAGAACCTAGACAAGACGGCAGAATCTAAACTACCAAGGTGAGAACTGTAACCTATTTTACTGTAAATTCTGCAAATCTTAAACAACACATAAGTTTTGATAGACAAAAGATATTGACATGAAACTTTGACAATAGTTATATTTCAATAAACTAAATCTGCTGACGTCATCAATTTTTCATATGACGTCATATTTTCATTAAGGCGCGCCAAAATCGTAAAAAATATTTTTGATGTTTCTGACGCGCTATAGATGGCCAGAACTTAACTTAAGTTAATTATGAAAGCTTATCCTTTTACATTTCTTAATATGAAAACAGATTTGAAAAAGCTCTTTTCTGTTAAAGATATAGTGATTTTAAGCAAGTATATGTATTTTCTCTCTACTTTTCTATATGATGACGTCATCAAGAAACCATAGTAACTATTACTTTTTGGACATGATTTTGTTATTACTCTCATCGAGCACTAACTTCATACAAAGTTTCAAGTTTATATCATTATGCAATCCAGAGATATTGCCCGCGGCCCTACTAGCCCCCCAGTACTGCCGAAATCAAAATAACCCATTACAGGTAGGGTTAAAAGAGACAAGTGTAGAAACTTTCTGTAATAAAGAAAAAAACTCACCAAACTACCAATAGACGAAGCTGAGACACTCCAATTGTAATAAAAAAGTTCTGATTCTGAAATTTTCCACAATTGCAGATTTAGCTCTTTCCTCAAACGATAGTGCCTGAAAGAAAATAAGGTAGTTCACTTATAAAAACACAAAACTTGAGAAATTTTGTCCCCTATATGGCCCCAACAGTTTCTACCCGCCGAAAACAAATTAATTTCTCTCTTTTACGCCCGTATGTGGGATATAAAGTTAAGCAGTTGGCAAAAACACCAAAACCGTCTGAGTAGAAGCAAATTGCACATTGGTTTTAATAGAAATAATCTCCTCCACAGATATTTTGTTCACGATGTTTCCGAAGTATGTGTCACACTTGCATATAAATCTATGGTCACACTCACCTATAGAAGAAGACTGGGATAACACATACCATGATACCAAGCAGTGATAAAGGAATCGCGAGACCTAATATCGTAACCTCTGAAAGATAAAATGAAATGGTGTAATGTTACGAGCCTAGTGTATTAATCAACAATTTACGTGCCTATTACAGACTAGTCTGACCTCAATACACGCGTGCGCTGCGCGATTTGTTAAGGTCTGCAATCAGACTAATAGACAGTTCCCAACTCGATTATTCGAAAATTAAAACTGATGATTTTAAACAAATTTATACTTTTTCTTAAACACTATACAAAAGTAAGACTGAATACAAAATTTCAAAGAAAGGTCTTATTTGCATGAAAACGAGGCATGGCTTTGCAAAAGCATTTTATCAAGGCAATACAAGCTGTTTCGTTGAAAAACGAAAGTGCCATAACTTTTGTTATACAATTCAGATTTTAATGAAATTTCAAGGATATGTTAGTTTTGGCATTTGCAACATGTCTGTGTAAAAATTTGTAAGATATTTCACTTTTTAAATTTTATAAATAATATCTCTGTAATAGACAGTTCCCGAATTAACCCTGTTGTTAATTCGGGAACTGTCTATTACAGAGATATTTTTTATGAAATTTAAAATGTTTTACGCTTCTGGACCCATGGCTAGTGACTATGGAGCGATCCTCGGTTAATAAATAGACTATATTGAATGATCCCCAAAATTTGAAAATTTCCGACATAGAAGTATGCAGGTAATATTTAAAAGATTGTCATCGTGAGCACTGTAAGACTGTCCCTCGCATCATCGGATAGTATTGATTGTGTATCTTTTAAGTACACAGTGACTACTGGAGTGTTTTATTCTAATACCCGAAACGGGACCCACATGCATGGGATACACTGTAAATAGAGCCATACACTAGCAACTCAAGAATCATCATCAGTTTAAGTCTCACTTCATCCTGTAAGAAAAATCGTGAAAAACCCATGTGGAGGAGTGTTTTCTATTTAAACGGCACTCAGGATCGCGTGCCGGTTAAAAAAGAAAAACACTCCTCCATATAGGATTTTTACTAATTTTGCCTACTGACACGTAAACTTACTCGGCATATCTTTTCGCACAGTGGGTGCCACAAGGTCATTTTTCTCTGTTTCATTTCCAGGACAGTTTTCACCTTCAAATCCACAGACTGGTACAGCGAGAGGTGGTTCACCAGATAACCACTTCACCTTTGTGCCTTCTGGTTTCAGTTCAAATATAACCTGATCCGAAGCATTTTTACAGTTAATGTTTTGGTCGACGTCCATTGATTCATATACAAAGACTGGTTTTGGTAAAAATGAACCCTTTCTCACCATGTTGTTCAGTGTCTCATTTTCGTCATCTTCGTCAAACTGGAATTGACCGACATCGAAAAATACTTGTGCGTCACCTCTGCAGTTGACAACAAAGGGCGAACCACTAATACCTATAAAAATGTAACAAATGAAAATAAAACTGTATTAGACTATTCAATGATATCCACGTTTATACGATATCATTGATAATCGGCCATGCATGATGTTACCAACTGAGTTTTAATCATGGTTCGCCATCGACTGGTAGCTCAGTGGGTAAAGAAGTAGCCCTAGAAAGACTAACTGGCGGGTTTGGGTCCCACCAGGTCCGTAGGTTTTCGTACAAATCTGGCCGCTTATTAATTGTACCGTATCGAGCTGGATTTCACTACACATTTGTACGTATAATCAAGATTACTTTATAGGTTACAAAGTTACTGTAACAGGTTAATATTCATCAAAATTTTCCAAAATATATTCTACTTCATTTTCTTTATTTTGACAATGCACAGGATCTTTGAGGCTCCCTGGACCAATCCAATAAAATGAAGATCTCCAACGCCAACCTGACTTGGTATTGGTGCGTTAACCAATGAAAATGATAAAAAAACTGAAAAAGTCTCCAATTTTTAGTTTTTTGAATTTAGGTTTTGTACAGCTCCGTCTCGCTTTTATGCAGCTACGAGGTCCCGAGAGATGTGTAATATCAATTAATTGCCTTTGAAGAAATTAAGATAATTACTGTAACAAGTTCTACAAAATGTCATTATACTTTGTTGTCAAAGAACACGGCATGAAAACGAGGCAGAGCAGTACAAAAGATTAGGAAATTAGTTAGGGAAGCGTCAATAACATCTTACTTTGATGGCGAGTATTAAGTATGTTTTGAATAATATCAGTGCCATTTGTTATACTATATCCCTTCTCAATAGTCTTGTTCAAACCCAAAGCATATAGCATCACTGCATCATAAAGTTTCTCAGCTTCAGGCGCAGGCTAAAATATAGAGAACATATTATTTTCTTCGAATTATTATCACTGGTGATGATATATGGTAGATTTGTCACAATCACATAGTGACGAGGAAAATTTGTGAGTTAAAACAATTGAAATTCTTTCTAGGAAAACCAAAAATAGGGATTGAAAGCTCATATCCGTATTTCAAAATATTCCCAGAATTTTTCTGAGAGAGACAAGTCTTCTGAACACTTTCCAAATATTATTTTCAGCTAATTGTGTTAACGTACTGTCATCACAACAGCTGAAGTCATTTTAATGTTGTTCCGATGGCCTGAATACAAATTTCTAGTGTACCTGGTAGACGAGTTCCAAGCATTTTTGCCTACAGAGTATCCGGAAACGAACGGAACAATTAAAGTTACACAGAAACATGCCCCATAATGCATGTGCAAAAAGAAGTTTTAAAAATAATTTAATAACAGGCAAACGTTAAAAAGTAATTAAAACTTTTGTAGAAAAGAGTTTCAAATCATCAGCAATTCCCTAAAGAGAAAAAACACTTAATTTCATGTTAATTTCAAACAGAACGATAGAAGTTACATAGAAGCATATCTCAAGATAAACATGCAAAAGAACATTTGCGAAACTAATTGAATGACATAAAATCGTGAAAAGATAATTAAAATCAAATCATCAGCAATTTCCTTAGGAGAAAAAATGTTTCTGTGTAACTTTAACTGTTCCGTTCGATTCCGGATACTCTGGTATAGGCAAAGATGCTTGGAACTCGTTTACCAGGAACACTAGAAATTAGTAACAGAAACAATACCTTTATAATTAACTAAGAGCGTTCCATTTTTTCCGGATACCCTGTACATTGATCTACCGGTACTGGCTCGAAACTGAGAAATTTTGAAGACTGGTAATTATAAATAAAGAATCTCATTGGTTGCTCGTTTATAATGCTCAGCGAAGCAATGAGATTGGTCAGCAACTACTGCGCATGTGTACCATTTTTTATTGAATACTAACTCGGTTCCAAACCAGTTAAGATGGACTAAGTGTAGAGTCGATACGAATCGAATCGAATCGGATCGGGTCTACCAGTTAGACGAATAAAATTCCAAAGATCGTTATCAAGTAATCAACACATATAATGAGAAAAATCTTAAAAAGTGTTGAACTAATATTATACCTGCATTTCCGTTTTACTAAAAAATGGTGCCTTCACCATAATTTCCTTAAGATTCTTTTGATAGTTCTTGTATTCTGGATTGTTGTACTTAATTGAAGGTATCTAAAAAACACGTAAATTAGTCGATAATTCATGTTTAATCTTTCAATTTCGCAAACTAAAGCGGAGTTTGGTTTCATTTCTGAAAATTCGTAAAAAGTATTCTTCTTAAATAATTTGGAAAGGATCCAAATAATCTCTACGGCTTTTACTACACCTTGCAATCTTTCATTACTTTAAAGAACGAATGAATGAATGAATGAATGAATGAATGAATGAATGAATCAATCAATCAATCAATCAATCAATCAATCAATCAATCAATCAATAAATAAATAGTATTATCTATCCGTGAACTGACTACGAAATTAAATCACCAAGAGTGCAAATCCGGGTAATTGTTCGGATTTTGCAGAATGTCTTATCCTTGAAATTCATTTTGAGCTATAAATTTCATCCCTTAAAAATATACAGCATGTTGATTGATAACTTTAGATAACCCTAAACAGCCTTGAACACTTTCATGAAATAATTCCATCTGCTTATTTGACCCTTTAAGTAACAATGTCCAGTGAATGGCTCAAAAAAATTGTTTATTGTCCTGGAACCTAAGACTTCTGCAACACATGCGTCAGGAAGCAGTCCCTGGTCAGCAGATCTCCAAGAAATTTCCAAGCAAAACAACTTACTTGCGGCCTTATAACAAACAAAGACTCATAAGCTTTTATGATTTTTTCTTTATGCTCAATATAAGGATAAACATCAGTTTCTGCAAGTGCACCATTCCACGGCAGGACCCACAGAAGATTTGACATGAGTTTTGAACTTAGCATCGTCTCACTGGTTGCAAACGGGTGGATAGCGATAAAAACGTAGTCACCATTGGTCATATTTCTTTCACTCGCCGAAAGCATGAAATGTTGAAAATTGCCTTTGTCTAACATCACCAATACAACTGAAAAGTAATATTGAAATTAAAAATGCAAAACAACCTTGCTTTATTGTTGATGCTGGTCGTTCCTTTTAGCAGATTTTCGCTTTTTTAATAAAATTGGTGCTATCTAAAAAAGATGAAATTTATTTAAAATTCACATTTAAGAAAAATATTAAAATTTCAATCACTCCCTAGACTTTTTTATTAGTCTTTGTTTTTTCAATCGGACTCTTAACTTTTTTTCGTAACAAGAGAGCCGCGCAACGGAAAAAAGTAAAAGCAAAGGACGGAAAATGCCGTGCTATACTGGTTTTCGGAAGAAACTGCGAGAA
This sequence comes from Darlingtonia californica, assembly GCA_032270445.1. Classification (NCBI taxonomy): domain Eukaryota; kingdom Viridiplantae; phylum Streptophyta; class Magnoliopsida; order Ericales; family Sarraceniaceae; genus Darlingtonia; species Darlingtonia californica. Next base: position 2,998 of record JAUBWS010092665.1, on the reverse strand, counting down.
ATAGACTAGCAAGCTAATCTTATCATTCCCGAAAGTAGATTTCCACGAAATTCACAGATTTCTATTAACCACAAAAAAAATATGTAAAAAATTCATTCGCTTTTATTATATTTCCAACTAAACTCCATCATACTAAAATTTGAGAAAGCACGATTCAAAATTCAAAATTCAAAAACATACTTCTTGCTGTCTTTTTCAGCTCGTCAAGGAATGGTCCGTATTTAAGGTCCTTGGTGAAATCATCTTCAACAAAACGTTTTGATAATGCAATCGTATATTCATAGGCTTCCTCCTTTTCTCTCAGCTCTTTATGAATCAAATCCCAAATACTTGTTCTCTCATAAACAATCGCAAATCGGTCCCATTTGAATTCTTTTAAAAATGTGATGATCATGTATATTACATCAGGATTCAGAAGGGTTGTCCGTGCAAATGTAGGGAACCTGCTCATATCTGATAGCTCCATTTCTTCACAACCCTGAACAGCACAAAATAAATAAGGTAATCAAGCACGAACCTTAACCACGTGACCCAGCTTCTCTTTAGAATGGTAATTTTAGGAAAGCTCAGCATAATAAATTTTGAATACAAAATAAAAAAAAAACCTTACCGAGGAAAACAAGGGTCGATTTGATGCAGCAGCCATCGTTGCCACACTCGAGCAATAGCAACGAAAACCAAGAAATCCATGAATATTTTTCATCTGTAACTGCTTTAACATAATTTGAGCTGATCTCAACTCGTTACATTCTGTATCTGTCTCATTCTGTTTCCATACATATCGTAATTTATGGTTCGGTAAAATATCACTTCTGTTGTTTACATCTGCGATAGCGAGGGTTGCGGCCGAAGCATAGTTTTTGGCGTAACTAGGTCCAGCTATCTTACTTCGACATTTCTTGGGGTCCTTCGAAGAACATGCATCATAAAATGGCAAATCTAATGCCAATACTATCTCGTTATCGGCAACCTTGACGTTAGTGTCGTAAACATCAATATACGCGTTGTCAAACTCGTCAGATCTCAAATTTGTAGCTTCAGTCGAGGTGTAAACAAACTGAATTTGTATGATAAGTGTCAGAAAAAGAACATCTTTTTTGTTGTATGTCATTTTTTTAAACCACATCTATTTCCTGGTTACGAAATAAAATAACTTCTCATAAACTTCGCCAACAAATTCAAAAAGACATCTCAAACATATTCATACCAGTTAAAATTAAATGTCTATGTAAAATCAAAATGTAACGGTCTTCTCCAGTTAGAAAACCCTTTTCCCCTTCTCTTCTCTCTTAAACTCTTCAATCGTGCCTTGTGCTCTTGAGTCGGATTAAACACGACTTAACATATGTATGTAGGTAATGTTATACCTTCGTAATCAAAAAACAACAAGACAAAAAACCAACCACTTAATATTAATAACTTGACGGTATTTTCATTAATAAGAAGAACCACGAGTAATGTCAATAACAACTTCAAGTCACCAAACAAGCGGTTTGATTAAGAAAAGCTGCCTTTTAATAAACAAATATACAAGCGGAGAGTAGTTGAGCGGTACAAAACTCTTTTACAGATTGTTGATAGGTCTAGGTCAACAAGACAACTCCAAGTCACCAAAAACTCATTGAATTAATTAAAAACGCCGAAATTTAATCACACAGAGTTCAATCAACAAGTGAAGTACAAATGTCTCTATTACAGCTTGTTGTTGAATCTAACCATCTCATAATCAATGTTCAAGATCTTGTTTTCATTTTGATCCCAATTATCCCATTGACTTGGAGCTGATGACATCATCGATCTTAATCCATCTATTTACCTTTTCAAACAACACACTATTAAATATTGACAATAAACGTAGTCAGCCTGAATCTAAAGATGTTTGACAAAAATGATTACCTTTAGATTAAATGGTCTTTTGAAATGATCAATTCCCCACTACCCTAGTTCGTTCCCAAATATTTACTTTCGTTTATTATTCTTTGATATTATTGTTTTTCTAGACGGAAACAATAAATCCCATCCTTAAACGAGACATCTATTAACTCTAATAGTAGATTCAGCAAGCAAAGAGGAAAAGATTTCTCTGACATTCTTACCTAATTCAAAGTGATTTTCCCTGACTTTAATCCTTTTTAAACAGTGATTTTTCCTGACTTATTGGTATTAAAATCTATTATCTGACTATTTCCAAAAAAATCCCATATTTTCTAGTTCCTCCAGGTGTTTCCGGGTATCTCTGAACCCATAGAGCAGACTTCTATTCAGTCATGATATTGAATTGACTATAGGAAAAAGATATGTAATAACAGTATAGTATCCAAACCAATAATATAATATTTGTCTTCTTTAAAAAGATGAATTCAATCCTTGAATGAGACATCATGTATTAATGTATTCACCCTATTTCAAATGGGCATTAACATAACCGAGTTCCTACGGGAGACAAAAATATCCCCTCTTCCCCATTTAAATGTAAGATGTCTATTTCTGAAAGATAAATATCTTGTTGTCAAATTTACTGTTAATGTAAAAAAGTTTTAACTCTTCTTACCTTATGTTAGACTAAATTAAAATTGTCACCATATTTTTAAATAAAGAAAAAAATTGAAACAAAACAAAAAATGAAAAAAATACGTTCGGACATATATTTGATGGTATTCCAAACAACGTTTCAAATGATATTTCGCGGATGATCTTTTTCGAATGATATGTCGCGGATGATCTTCTTCAAATGATATGTCGTGGATGATCTTCTTCAAATTAAATGTCGCTGATGATCTTCTTCAAATGATATGTCGCGGATGATCTTTCTTAAATCATATGTCGCAGATGATCTTCTTCAAATTATATATGGCGGATGATCTTCTTCAAATTATATGTGGCGGATGATCTTCTTCAAATTATATGTGGCGGATGATCTTCTTCAAATGATATGTCGCGGATGATCTTCTTCAAATTATATGTCGTGGATGATCTTCTTCAAATGATATGTCGCGGA
>JAUBWS010092654.1:0-11421 GCA_032270445.1 Darlingtonia californica | reverse complement strand
GGAGGAGTGCATTTCTATCTAAGCGACGCAATTTTCGTGCCGCTTAAATAGAAATGACCTCTCTGTAGACGTTTTTTCATGATTTTGAAAGGCAAACAAGTAAATTATGGTTGGCTTTATATCACCTTTTCCCATAGACCCTCACAACTTTTAAATTTTCAGGATCTGTAAATGTTTTACCTAACATGTAAATATTTTCGCGATGGTTATGATTATATTTTATGTTTCCTACGGGTGGTCACATTGTCAGTCTTTGAAATTCACATCGATATTATGTTGATGCCGCCGTAAACTTGAAAATTGAAATATCACGTCGGCATTGTTTTTGCTGAAGTTAGCGTTAGTCTATTGTTGCTTTGAATTTAACTGATTTATTGCATCGGCTATTTTGCTTACGTGAAAATGAATAGCAAAGGCTGCATTTTTCTTATTGTTCCATTACCAGGCAATATACAATGGAACATTTAGTCATTGTTCTTGTTTCTTTCCCACTAGATTTGCAAATAGCTGGTATGAATGATACAACTCCATTAACAAGAGATGTCCAAACCTTACAAATGGAAATACAAGAAATTATGAAAGGTACACAGCCCCTCATTTATTTCAGCAACTAACATATTTTTCTAACTGTTTAGGAGGTCTATTAAAAAATAAATGGACCGAACCAAATGGATCGAATGAAGTAGGGTCCATTTAAGCGACGGAAGCCGGTTTTTTCCGAATGGAACAACCAACTAACCACTCTATTTGGTTTACCACCCCCTCCCCCCCCCCCCCCCCTCCCGCTTTATTTCATAAACACGCTCTAGGTAAAAAGACGAAACGCCTATAAAAACTCTTGCATTCATCTTTAGTTGTGTTTCTTATCAAACTTTCTACTGATACAGTATACTTTCAACACACGGAAGGTACTAAGAATGAAAATATGCAAGGAATGAAGAGAAAGAGTCCCAATTATGTAGCGAATGTCCCAGTTATCCGCAAGTTTATCTTTCTCAATCTATCATAGGAAGCTACAGCACCTTTATGCAGAAGGAGATCATGGAACAACCAGAGAGTGTATATAATACCATGAGGGGTCGTGTCAACTTTGAAGCAAATAGTGTAATTCTTGGTGGGCTGGTCTCACATATGGATTACATCAAACGTTGCCGACGATTGATTTTCATTGCTTGCGGCACAAGCTACCACAGTGCAGTTGCTGTAAGTGTTCATTTATGGGAAGGAATACGAGAAGCATCTTGTTGATCTTTTTTTATCTATATGATATATTTCATAAAACATTCGACTCTCTAGAAAAAACCTTTTTAATTTTGAAGTTCGAAGGGGGCTTCACGATATAATCGCTGAGTTGATTTTAAGTCAAAAAAAGATTCAACTTAAAAATATCAAACCTTTATTTTCGACTAAGCACAAATCTTACAGTGGTCAACTTACTGTGATTAGATAGGCAAATAAATACTATGTTTGACTTAGACGGATTTAGTGACCACAATTCTACCTCGTTTTACTTTGATTACTGCACTCTTAATTGAACCTTGTGTGTGTGTCTGTGTCTAAAAATTTTAGTGAGTTAAACTTTTTTAATCTTTCTTTTTACATTTCTAGACAAGGCAGCTATTGGAAGAATTGACTGAGCTACCAGTCATGGTTGAATTGGCAAGTGATTTCTTGGATAGAAACACGCCAATTTTTAGAGATGATGTTTGCTTTTTTATAAGCCAGTCAGGTAAAATCTTATTGATTCTGTAGTAACAGCTACCAAAGCTTAACTAAAGCTAAATGACTATAAACAACTCTGTGTTTCCCAAAACCATTTAGTGCATTTTTTATCAAAACTAAAGCAGGCTTTAACTTAGGTAAAATATCTTAAATTTCGTTAGCAATTCAAATACTGAAGTAGGAGTTGTTCTTTTAGCAAATTAACACTGAAATTAAGACACAAGTTGCTTTTAAATGCATGCAAACAGGCACAATGTAAGATGTTTCAAAACCTTGGAACACAACAGAGTATTTTTATTGATGTTTTTTCAGCAATTTTCAATTTTTCTGGGAAATGAAAAAAGCCTGTCTCATCTGTTGACGTATACACAAAAAAGGGCCAGTTCATAACAGCAATTACTTTTTTCTGATCTCAATTTCCTATTTTTATTAAAGGTGAAACCGCTGATACACTTATGGCTTTACGTTATTGCAAATCGAGGGGAGCTCTTCTCGTGGGAATCACCAATACAGTTGGTAGCAGTATCTCCCGTGAAACAATGTGTGGCGTACATATCAATGCTGGGCCTGAAATTGGTACGTTAATACAACCCCAATGGGCAATTTTTCCCACTAGGAGCATGAGTCGACTTTTCGAAATTTCATGGAAATCGGAGGTTATAAAATTTAAGGTGCCTCAAAAGTTTGCCGTGAAAGTTGGGGGGATTCAGAAAGTTTTTGAAATAGGGGGGTTACCAAAAGATGGGGGTTAACTTTGAAATGGAGGGTCTTGACCCCTCTACAACTATGCTGAACATGTAAACCTAAGTCTGAAGGTCTACTCCCGTGAGATTGAAATTTTCTGATCAGTGTTAATTCTGCATGGTGATCTGACGTGTCTCAAAGAAGGCAGGACCCTCATTGATGATAGTTCATGAAGAATGGAATTGCGAACGGCATCGGGATTTTATAAATTTGCACGCCTTGTCACTTGTCTATCTCGGAAGAATTTCACAGTCTATACTATCTCTACAATTGAAATTTGGCCTTGAGTTTTCGCTAGCTTAGTGTAATAATATTTCTCATTTCATAAGACCATAATAAATAACTCGTAAGACAAACAGTTATTGAAATTAATTAATCTTAGTTAAATTGTACAAGTCGTCAAATTTGAACCAAGGATATGATTTTTATCCATTTTTTCTTTCTTTTCAAAGGTGTGGCAAGTACAAAAGCATACACCAGTCAGTTTTTATCGCTCGTCATGTTCGGTGTAATGATGGCGGAAGACAGAATTTCAAAACAAGGAAGAGTTACAGAAATTATCTCATGTCTCAAGACATTCCCAGGTAAAATTTCAGAAAAACTCAAAACTAACCCCATATTTCCGCTAGGTTATTTTTATACGGGAGAACTGGGAAATTTTAACGGATACAAGGATTATATGTTGCTTCTCCCTATTCGATGGCTGTCTTAAGCACGCTTTGAACTTTCGCAATGGATCAACTACGCAAACTTTTACGGCAGTTTCGGATTCTTTTTCTTTCAAGACTGTAGTGCAATTAGCCAAATTCATGCTTTGTGTATACAAAACACAACAACTCGCAGCTATAAGGGTCACGTGCAACTTATTTCTATTGTATCCGTGTACTTTTGGGAATTAAATCGTATTCAAGTCATTAAATATTAGCGATTTTCACATTTATGATACAGATTAGCAAACTCGCTCCTTAGGTAACCTTGTGAAAAACTTATTGAAAATTCTATTCAATAATATACATTTATTCGAGTTGTTGTAAAACGTCGTTTCGTGTAAACGGGTGTGAATTTGGCTAATGTTATGTAACCTACGTGGGTAAAATTCTTCCTAGATTAAATGTCGCGGTTTCGCGTGCATTACTGAAATTTTAGATTTCGCTTGGATTCAATTTCACAGTTCTCCGTCACAAACGCGAAAACAATACAATTTAAGTCACGTAAAGTATGCTGTAGCGTAGCTTTTTTCTTTTGTGTTTTGATTAATTTTTTTCGTCTACTCCTATTGAATTTTCATGAAGAATCTCACCAATAACGCCTTCGATATTCTCCACCTGAAAATTTTAATTTTCCTGGATATTCAGATTCTTGATTTTATGCCTTAAGCCTTTAGACTCCATGGGACGCGTATAGACGTTCAAAATTAGTGAAAATACCGTTATAGGAAGTAACAAGTCAAAATCAGCAGGACACAAGTGCCTCGCTTTTGCACATCTTTAAAATCATCTCCCAGAATTTAGATCATTTTAAAAAAGCATAAAAGATCTTTCTTTTGGTATCAATTTCAACTTGAACAACTAAGCTGAAGTTTTGAGAAATCTTGAAAAAAAATCCTAAAGTTTTAGAGCTATTTCCAAAAGATGATTTTAGTGCTGTGATTTTTGTTATTTTGGTAAGCTTCTTCTAATTGTTAATATACATCATCATCTGTAGAGAAAATTTCTGAAGTATTGCAATTGGATAAGGAGATTCATGAAATTGCTTTGAAAATTCATAATCAAAAAAGTTTGTTGATGATGGGACGTGGATATCAGTTTGCAACTTGTCTCGAAGGTGCCTTGGTAAGAATAATTTGCTCATTGAATTGAAAATGATTTTCTTATGTTCACGCAATCCGTTTTTTAATATTTCCGGTAAATGTTGTAGTCTGTCATTTTTTTTGCTATTTTTTGCTAAGTTTTCTGTCTTCTAAAATTCAAAATCAACTAAACGCGAAAGTTTCTCTGCGATGAATATTTGGAATTCCCATTTATGAAAGCTCTTTCAGCCCTTTAAAAAGTATTGTCTTTTAAGGGTTGATTCTTTTCCCGAATCTGAATTGTCGAATTATGGAATTAAAGAACTAAGTGTAAGTGTATTCACAGAACGGTATGGCATATGGCATCTGAAGGGTAAATAATTCATTTCCAAATATGATTACATCTTCCGCCCCGTGTGCTTGAGATTTGCGAAGATTTGACCCCAACGGAAAAAGTTATATGTGGAGGAGTGCTTTTCTTTTTAGATGGCACGCATAAGAAACACTCCTCCACCTGGGTTTTTCATGATTTTTCCCACTAGGATGGAGATTAGCATAAAGGTTGGAGTCCATCTAAAAAATAATGTTTTTGATTGTTTGTTTTCATTTTGGTTTTTAGAAAGTAAAGGAGATCACTTACATGCATTCTGAAGGAATATTGGCAGGTGAACTGAAACACGGACCTTTAGCATTAGTTGATAAAGATATGCCTGTTCTAATGATCGCTTTGAGAGATAAAACTTATGATGTAAGTATATTCAGAACAAAAACCTTTGATAGCCGATATTGTCAATATACAAGGAACGTTTTCCAAACACGGCAATTTTAGACGAAGCTCTAAATTCAACAAAAATATCGCTATTTTCTTTTCCGTTCGTCCACCAAAGGGTACTTTATTTATAGGGCAAAGTTTAAAAGCGAAAATAATTTCTCAATTACAGTATAATTTTGATAAGTGAAACACTGAAGAGAGATTACACAAATATAGGAATAGAAAATGTCCCACCTAGCAAATGTCCTCTAGGAGTTATCTTGTGATGGGGCTCAAAATATTGGTCCCGCTTAGGGAATGTTGCTGTAACAGCCTGTGTGAAGCCACACTTATCAAGAGTTTATATCTTATAGATTTATTTTTAGAGCTCAATTATGGTTTATTTAGGAATGTAATTGTGTGATTTAGATTTAGTGATGTTTCATTTCCCTAATATCAACCACAAAAAATGATTGCAATACATGTTAGATTGTATCTATTATATCTTATATCATACCTCATTAATTGGTAGAACTCAGAAACTTTCTGAAATTGCAACGGCAAATCATGAAAAAACGTCCGTGTAGGAGTTTATTTCTACGCAACTTGCGTGTCGCTTTAATAGAAATACACTCCTCCATAGACGTTTTTGGTTTTTTCACCCGATGGAGACTTTTCCGTCACTAAGTGGCCATTTATCACGAGAATCAACTAGTGAAATGAGCCAAATCTCATACAAGATTGATTTTTCTCGTAACAAATTTTACTGTAATACCAAAATCTTTAGAAAATGACGGAATTCTATTTTGTACGGGTCTAGAAAAAAAAAGATTTTGCGTTTAGGTTTTATGCACGTCCAGTATGCTTAGTTTTGCGGCCAAAATAATGTGAAACATTTACAATTAGGGTCTTTTTTAGAACATGAACACAGTACCCACAGTGAAAATGAAGTTTTTATAAATATTTGTATAATCCGCCCTTTTCTTTCAGAAATGTATGAACGCTTGCCAGCAAGTGCTCGCCCGAAAAGGACGCCCTATCATTATATGCACCAAAGGCGATGAAGAAACAAAGAAAATTGCTGAATTCAATTTGGAGATTCCTCCAGTACCAGACTGTTTGGCCGGTGTATTGACGGTCATTCCTCTGCAACTTTTATCGTTTCATCTTGCTGTTCTTCGAGGATATGATGTAAGTAGAAGAGATTTGCTTTGTATTTCTTTAAAACAAATCATAGATATATTCTCCGTGCTTTTCCTTGCTTTTTGATATGCTCATGCCGCTGGAGAAAAGGCCCTGGTTAAAGATGCTCTACAATCTAGGGATGCCCGGTTTGATATGTGGTGTGTGTCACGTTCCGGTTAATACTAAATAGAACTCGGGTGAAGTGGCTCGAAGACTCGAAACCGAAGTCACTCTTTTATATCCAGGCTCGCGCGGGAATATTCGTGACACGAAAACTATATAGGAGCTCGTTAGAGTGTTATCAAGAGAAGCTAAGTGGATAGAACTAAAGTCTGTTTTTTACTCATTGCATTAATTTAATAATGTAACTTATTGGATATTTAATTAAGATCAATAAATTTGGCATTGTTGAAAAGATTTTTAAGAGTCGAACAATTTAGTTTGAAGAAGAAAAAACGAATTGGTGTTGAAGAAAATGAAGAAGAACAAAACGAACTTTTTACTAAAACAAGATAAATGTTGGAATTGTTTTATGAAAGAAACATGAATCTTTTGAAATTTCAAATGTGAAAATAGTTTTTGAAAATCTTCGTTCAACGTAAAGATATCATCAAAAGTTCAGACGTAATTTCACCAAAAAAATGAAAAAACAGGGTTTTTTAGCGAAAATTGTCTTCAAACTTTTTTTTTGAAAACTTTTTTCAGATTTGAAACTAAAAAAGGTTCAGGTTTGTTTCATAAAAAATTCCGACAATTATCTTGTTTCAGTAAAAAGTTCATTTTTTTCAAGCTCGATTCTTCTTTCTTCAAACTAAAATGTTTGGAAACACTCTTGAAAATTTATATACCAAATTTATTGATTTTTATGAATTATTCAAAAAGTTATATTAGTTTAAAAAAATTACCTTACAGACCTTAAGTGGCTCAACAATTTTGATTTCAGGAATTTACATTGATGACTATAATTGAAGGTTAATTTGGATTTAACGGCCGAGTTAAACCGATCAAACACTTTATCCAACATGCTGATAAACACAAAAATGTGTGACGTCTCACATCATATCGCGTGTTGGATGATGCAACGTTGGATGACACGGACAAACAGTTTTAAAGTCATCCAACATTTGTCCAACATTTATCCAAGAAATTTTGAATCGGTTTAACGCGGCCTTTAGATTTTTGGGTCTGCTTTGACTATCATCCAAATTCCTTGAGTCAGATCGTGATGCCAGATTTATTAAAAATAATTCGGTGCCATCTCATAAGCTTTTTATTTTTTTCCAGGTCGATTTTCCAAGAAACTTGGCCAAATCAGTGACGGTGGAATAGACCCCAACCATATCATGTCTTCGTCTAATATTTGTATGCCAAAGCATTTCTCTTACAATTACAATCAATGTATAACGAAAACAGAACATTCAAAATATTTTTGTTTAAATGTAACTTGACGAGAAAACAGATTGCTCATTGGTTACTGGTGAAAATATCGTCCAATCAAAATGAAAGAAGATTACAAACGGACACGTGATTGGTTACTTTTGAATTAGTATACTGACACATGACCGAATACGCTGACAAAAATTCCAATTTAAATGAACTTAACATATTCGAAGCATTTCCCCCTTGATTTGCCATTCCATGGCTCGAAAGAACGTCGACTTGATATATCTTATATCTTTTTCCATTCTTACGCCGCTTTGTACAAACCATGCATATGGTTTAATATCTATACATTAAGGGTATGTTTGGGCAGTATGTGTTCGACTTGAATCAAAATTTAAGATCAACTTGAATATGATTGCTACACAACATTGCATTGAACGCAATTCTACCGGCCTTTTCATAAGACGAAAACTTAAACGCTAGATACAATGATTGTTTATCATAAGTGCAGTCCTGTAGAATTGCACTACGACGTTATATGCCTGGAAGTAGCAGGCTTAACGTAAAACTTTCTGTTATGCATTTCTTTGATTGTTTACGGAATATGTTTAATGTATTGATAATATTTTTTAGAAAAAAATTGAAATTGTATTGTAAATATTAGTTTAGGTTTAAAAGGAAACATCTTGGGAAAATCTTTGTAAAACGTACCGTGTGTACCTGTCATTTTCGAAATATTGAATGAAATAATAATTTTTCTGTGATTATAAATGGCGTTTGAATTTACCTGATACCTTTATTTATTCCCGCATTTATATTCGGAAGAATTTTGATGCGATTGGCGCCCTATTAGGCAAAATCGTGAACAAAACCCATTTGGAAAAGTGTGTCGTTTAAAAAGAAAAACACTCCTCCACATAGTTCTTCATACTGATTTTGCACCCTTGGAATGCATTGAAATCGCTAAGCTGAGTCCACACCAATTTATTATCGGCTCCACCAACTGAAACCTGCGCTAAATATACTGGGTTTCTCATAAAAATGTTACCCGTCGTATAAAATGGAATTGTATAGAAAATTTTTGTTTTTTTGAAATTTGTAAATTCTTCAACTTGTGTCAAATTAAATCCATGCCAAAAGTCTTCCGAATAAAGCACAGTAAACTCTCGATAAGTTGAACTTCGTACATACGGCTATATAACAACAACCTCCAAGGTCCCTGATTACCGAGAGTATATTGTAGTCAATTACCCTTAAAGTTTGCAAAAACTCGAGAACTTCCCTACGTCTTTCCTAAACATGAAGATTAAAATCCTTCTTGAACCTTACCTTAACGGTATACTTGCACCGTTTCCTTGAATTTGAATAGCACCGTAGAAATTCTTCTTGTTACCAAAAAGAAAAGTGACCCTGGGGAGAAGGTTGATTCTTCTCATTTAAAGTTTGTTATTTTGAGATCGGCATACTTTTACCCTCTCTTCAGAAGGACTTCGATTCGATCAATTCCCACTAGACTATTTTTTTATAGCTAACCTCGAATTCCTACAACCGCAAAACATTTCTTCTCAATTTTTCGTTTGAATTTTGTACAAATTTCTTTATTATGTTAAATTGAAATGTTGCAAGGAAGAAAAAAATTAGATGTATGCGGAACTGGAAATATTTTAGATCTTTCTTTTTTTTCCCATGATAATTCAAAGATCGGAAAAACGGTTAACTCGGTCTTACGGCTTTGATAACTGGACTGTAACACAGTCTAGCTCTTGTTTTGCGTGAGCATATTACTGGATGCCTATTGACTGTCCCCACCCCACACAGATTTTCATGAAATCGAAAAATCTCTTCAAGCCATGAAGGCTTTAGTACAAGGTAGGGTAGGGTGCTTATAACTTCAAGCACAAAACGGGCGTGGCGGGGGGTAGGTGCGGACTGCTGGAGGGGATCCGAATGGGGATGCCGCTTAAATAAGTGTTCCGGTTATTTTGATATGTTCCGTCTTCTTTTCACGGGAAAACGTTCGGACAGCTTGATTTTGATTGGTTCATTAACATACTCCTGAATTTTCATTGGTTTCAAGCCATCTAGCTCGTCTGACGGACCTTGAATATCAAAACAAAACAAACACAATACGATTCCTAGCTACAGGAAGGTCTGGCTAGCAGCAGTGGCAGTTTTTCAACTTTGCTTGTCTGAAGATGTTGACTTAACAATTAATAGCCAAAACGAAAATGTCGAGGTGGACAGTTGACAGTACTGACTTCTTCGATTTTGACAAAACCTGTTTATTTTATTGGTAAATTTTGTGTATTTTAATGAATCTGTTAATATTTTAGAGTCCATTCTGCCATTACCTACGTGTCGTAGGTGACCTCTGGAGAGGGGCTTATCGCACCAGTCAAACTCCATTTTCATATTGTCTGCTAGCCTAGGTATTTTATTGAATTTCATTTACAGTGATTACCATATTAGAACATGGGGAGTAAGGACTTTAGAGTGATATGTGACAGCTTAATTATGGATGTCTGATGAACATCCAAAATGTTCATTCAACACTTGTCCCCACACTCAGCCACTTTTATTTCCTTGCATTGGCCGCCTACATGCTAATCTTCAGAAAGTTTTTATCCTCACAAATAATGATTTATCTTTAACGTTTTTGTTGATTCCATTACTTGTCTTGAGGCTTGTCCTCCAAATGTTTCATTGTATTTTCATGATTTTTATTCTTTTGATATTGTTGAAGACAAGCCCCAATAGGCAGTAGTAGCCAGAGTGGTTAAGGTGCCAGCTTCCTGATCACAAGGTTCCCGGTTCAAGTTGAGGCACGTCCCTGGTAGTATAACTGACACCAAGCTGAGTTAGGCTAAAGTGCGCTCAAATTTTGTGTACATGTTTCATAAATGATAGGCTAAAGATCTGGAACGGGCAAAAAAAGTATATACCTCATCTCCTAGCAAATGGCCCTGGCCAGGAGAGGGGGATTCAAATTTTATAAAAAAGATTTAAACACCCACATAGTATTATGGAAAACACAGTAACTAGACGTAGATATAAACATGTATGGTACTCTCAATTCTTACAGTAGAAAATGGACTAACATGTATGTAAATCACAAAATAATACAAAACACAAAATTCACAGGAAATACTGTATCCAGGTAAATAAAAGAAATAGAATGCAAGACAAGGCAAATAAATGATAACAAAAAGAATACATATTACAAAGTAAGTCCTCCATGTTAAAACATATTATAGTATATACAGATAAAACATGGCAATATCCAATAGCAAAAGTTTGTACAAAAATTTTCCTACAAATTAATGAGAGATGTCTAATGGCAGGTAGGTGGTGGGAGGTGAGGCAAAAATACGACTGTACAGCACAGTGAAGAACTGAAAAGAAGACTAGGAAGGTACCACGTGTTCCTTAAATACTGCATGAGTGTTAGGCTGCCCAGCACAGAGACTTAACCAAGAGGAAAGCTAAAAAGATAGATTTTTTTTTTTTGCATTGCAGTCATTGCATAATGAGAGTCGGGGTATCATTATAAGGTGGGTCTCAATTTTTTTTTTGAAGAGCAGTTCTTCACTAGTTTTCTCAACATTCCAATTTTACTTTTTTATCTTTGATTGACTGATGTTCCATGTTTATGTGAATATATCAGCTGCAGATCATGGCATTTTCTATCAATTTGTAATGAATCAACAGATCCTACACTAATGTGACTTTCCAACTACTGTAACGGATTGAGTAGGCATTGAACCCAGGACCTACCGTAGATGGGGGCGACTTTGAATTTGACGGGGTGACTTTGAACCACAACAACAAACAACATTTTCTGGTCTGC
>JAUBWS010092643.1:0-11421 GCA_032270445.1 Darlingtonia californica | reverse complement strand
TGTTTAAGAAAAAGTATAAATTTGTTTAAAATCATCAGTTTTAATTTTCGAATAATTAATTCGGGAACTGTCTATTAGGGTGTGCATATATAATCTTGGTAACTCAAACATCCAGAGTGGTTTTGTTTCATTTAGACTATTTTTATCCCGGATAACTGCCGTAGACCTGTGAGGGTCTTGTTTACCTGGAAAAACCCTTCAAATAGAGCAATTTTGGAAGTCATAGTGAAACTCAACTTTCATTATTTATTTATCCATTTTTTTTTATTAATATTATTCATTATTAATGTTGAAAATGTTACAATTACAAACTAGATTAAAATGTCCGCTATGACCGGAGCAAGAAGAAGACAAAGCGTACGTATGCCTTATATCCAAGCCCCGTTCATGAATTGAAGTTGCGCACCTAAATACGGAGGTGTGTATTAAGCTTAGAATATGTTATTTGTAATAGTAATAGCATGACTTACAGGGCAATTTGGGATTAATCAGCCCGGCAAGTACGGGAATTTTTTACTGAGTTGTAATCAACCATACGATTAACAACAATATTTTTCATTAAGGAAAGCTTGGCGATTCCGTCGAACACAGAACTTCTGAGTTCTAAGCTCGAATGGACCAGAAACAAGGTCTTTCGGTGATAAGGGTAATACCATACTTATGAGCTGCAGAATATATCAATTTCTTTGGTATAAAAGAACTCTTCTACAAATCAAGGCATGCGGTAGCCGTTAAAAAGAACGGAGATTTTAAACTCGTATTACCAGAAAGCAAGAGAGAGTTTCAAATGTCAAAGGTAAGAAGAAAGAAGTTACGCTGTAGAAATTCTATTTAAAGGATGAGATGTAGTAAAAACGAGTACACCATACAATAAAATTTTTTTACCTCTTCGATTGCTGTAATGAGCGCCTCACAGATACTGAAATGTGCATTTTCCTATAATGAAATGATGGCAATTTATAAACGAATTACACAGAAAGAAAAAATCAAAAAATCAAGATACAAGGCACCTTTAATACTCTTAATCCAAAAAATGCATAAACCAATCATCAAAGTCAAATACAGCAGGTCTTTACTCTATATTTGCATCAACAAACTTAAAAACTACATGTGGCCATATGGCGTAAACGTGTATATAATGGGTGCGCTTCATCGTAGAGACGCTACAGAACTGACGTTTATGTGAAAGAACTTTAAGCTTATTCGATTGCTGCAACTTTTGCAAATTTGCACTCGTTTGGGTGCTTATGTTTGGGCGTGCCTGGTAGGATCTAAATTAGGCCTTTGTTTAAAAAGTAAGGAAGCCGAAAGTAGCGCCACTGAATGACCCCAAAATTTGTGTCGACCCACTTCAAGGGGCTGTTAACTAAAAATTCACTGATTAACGCGACAAAAATGAATATTCTGCTGTCTGAATGTCTGAAGGAGTCACCTTAGCCAATGCTGTTGACTCTAAAAACGCTATTTCAAATCAATCATCCACCACTTGGCTCGGAAACGTCACCTCGCAAAATTCGGCTCCATTAAGATATTTATAGGATATTCTCTAGAAACCTCAATGAAACATTATCCGTTTATTTATTCTATAAGTTGCGTGTCCCATTCTCGTAACGTATTCGTGAAACACCTACATGGGAGCCACATGTGGAAATCAGTAGCAAAACAATTTACCCCAACGATGGCCTCATGATAGTGGATTCGAACTGGTAACCTTGCGATTTGCAGTACGCGATCCTTAACGCTCGCCCACGGCTCCACGACATACCTTTGAAGTGAACCGTAACAAAATACCTTATCTAGTTGTACACCAGTGTCGTAGTTCCTTGAATCTAGATAACTGAACAGTGATTGTCCTTTAAATGGTTTTGCAACCAGTTGACCACTCTCATAACGGTAATATCCACTATCTGAAATTTCACCTTGAAAACAAAAAAATCATAAGTCAATTTTAAAAAGTTTAAAGGAAATCCGCATATAGCTAACTCTCTATAATTCGAAAGGCCAAGGGGACAAAAAACCTTTCGAGTCGTGGAGAGTTCGAATTATGGAGCGTATTTTGGTCGAAATGTTAGATGAAGGGACCAAGTGAAACAGTTCGAATTATAGAGATTTCGAGGTATTGAAAGTCGAATTATAGAGAGTCTACTGTATATTTCTTCGTTGCTATAAGCGACATAACGTATTTCTTGGTGCTCGTTGTTGCTGCTGAGCCAAGTCTGTTTAATATTTCCACAAAGTCACAGCTCATTAATAGTGCTATAAATGCTCATTTTAATGAGTCCTTTTGTTCCCTATTACTATTTATACGAAAGGCGTTTTATTTTCCAACTTTTGTCAGAAAATAAAGTTAAACCTCAATCTGACAGTCTCACTATTGCTTGCAAAAAAAGCGTGCTTTTCTGATATGAAATTGAGGATATGAAGATTGACTTTATTTTTCATATAGCCCTCTATTCTCCATCTTGTGAATTTTTATCATGAAGACGAAGTTTCAAGCAAACGGTAACATATTATGCTACTAACCTAAATTTCCTAGCTGTTTTGGTAACGATGTTGACGGTAAACTCATATCAAACCCATCAATTTGATCTTTAGTGCTATTTAAACCAAGAATATGATCTGACTTAGATCGATTATGTCCTTTTCTTGGTGTGTTATGATGATGATGCGCAAAAGATGACGTTTTCACTGGAAAGTTCTCTAAAGTTGTGTCACTTTGTATTTCCTTCAAGCTGCTCGTGTCACTTGTCGAATGTGAACTGCTTTCTTGATATAAACTTGTTTCACTACGGGAGATTTCCCTGCTATAACACGAGATCCTTGAGATATTTGACTGTGTTCTTTTTTGAGTGGCACCTCCTTCCCCATACCAGTAATCTGGACCGTCAGTTTGATTAATCTCATGAGCTGCTGATAGCGCGCTGTTCATAAGCAACTCCGACGGGATAGTAGAAGAATGCTCAGAGTGTGTATCTAACTCAGGTGCATGGAAAACAATCGCTTCTTTGTTATCAGAAAGTTTATCATCAGAGAAACCAGTCTCATCATCTTGCTGTACATAAAGTCCATAACAAGATTCAGCTTCTAATAATTCTTTCTTCTTTTCAAATTCTATTTCTTCCAATATTTTTGTAATAACCCAGGGCTTTAGTTCCTCGATGAATGTTGAGCGATTTAGCTTGGAAGAAACAGAATGTTTAGAAAGGAATGTATTATTTTATCGGGAGATATCTTTAGGGGGGATTTTCTATAGATATCTTGCATATTTTCTAGGAAAAAAGCTTGGTTGTTCAAAAAATATTCGCAGCTCAATCGGTGTGAATATACATAGTTCGCAGCGGGGTATAATCACCCCCTTGTTGGTATCCCACCCCTTCTTTAAGATGATCGATCCCCTAATAAGATGTTACAGTTTAACGGTGGTTGTAATGTTAATGTACATAATATATACCGCCCCTTAACTCCGCCCCCCCCCTCCCTTCTCTCTATGCTTAATAACCAGGATAACTGTTGGGATTATTGACCATCAAAATACAGCTTGTGAAATGTTGAGTAAAAATCTAATTAATTACTAAAGCTAAAAAGAGAAGCAGTAAAAAACATTAATACGTTTCAAGCATTAGTTTTCAATAATTAGTTTTCATAGAATTTTCAAATCCATTCACTAAACCATGGTTTGGAAGGTGGATCCCCTCCTTTTAAACCATCAAACCCCTTTTCACTATCTAACCCTTTTTAGCAGCGAAATTTTCATCCCACAACTTTCTGTAATTTTTTTGTAAATTTTTCTAATTTAGTTATGTATTTTGCCATGTTTTTGGCACAAAACTGGAATGTTATTTCTTATTATTATGGATACAAAAAAGTATTTCAGTGTGAATATTGATCAATTAACACCAAAAACTTAAAGATACATACCAATGATGGTTTTATAAGAGTGAATGCATTCATTGAACTTTGTTGTAATGCATCTAAACATGCTATGTATGCTTGCAACAAATCTTCACTTTTAACGTATGCGTATTCTAACAATAACAAAATAAAAACAAATTCACCTCAAGAACTTTCTTACAACTTCTCAATCTCACTTCTGATGTCACATCAGATGAAATTCAGTCAAAGGGATGTGTGTAAAAGAAAAAAATAAGGTATAATTTTTTATAATAAAAATCTTTTCAGAACAATTTATGGCAAATAATGGGCTTTTCCAGAAAAAACTTTATACCCGATGTTGAGGCTATAGGACTTCCAGGGGGTGCTCACTGTTACAAATTCTGGAATTCCAGGGGGTGATGCTATGATAAAAAGCAGATTTCCAGAGGGTGACACCAGTAAAAATCGACAAAAGAGTGAATTTTCAGGGGGTCTCAATGCAAAAAAAGGACAAATCCAGGGGGTTGAGTAACTGTTTTTGGACATCCAGGGGTTATGATTATTTCCATGTAATTAAATATCCTCAACATAGGGTGAAGCCCAATTTTTGCCACTGGCGTGATAAAAATGGTATATACTTCTATTTGATATGAAAAGGAAAGGAATGTGAGCACATCGGCTGATGATCCAGGGATTTAACTCTTTCCGTTATACATACACAAAAATACACAGTGCTGACTAGAAGAAAAAAACAGTGTTTTACATTAAGGAAAGTAGAAATTTATTGGCTTCTGTCAAAAAATATATTCAATTTCATTTTATATAATATTGTGTATAAAACATCGTCTCCTGACTTAGTAAAACTTAGTAATTTTATCAAAGTGTTTATCTGTGTTTATTCACATACCTTTATAAGAAGAAAGTATTTTTTCTGACCAAGTCTCCAAGAACAAATTTTTTATACATTCAAGAATGCTGTTTTCCAGCAAATGTTTTTCAAGCCAATCAAGCAACATCTCTTCACTGCTGTTGAATTCTTCTAGGGAAGTGTTCCCAGACGATGGAATCAATTTGACACATAGATGCTAAAATTAAGAAAAATCATGGTTTGCGTTAACACGTTCACTGATACGTTCACTCTGGCTTATTTTCAGCATTTTCCAAGTTTTCATCATTGCTGGTTAACACGTTCAGTCACTCTGTTTTCAGAAATGACAAGAAATACATTTTGAAAAATTCCATTTTTTGAAAGTTTCAACAACTGTTTACTTGGCTAACACAGACATATGAGTATACAAATCGACAGCAAATTTCCCATAGATGCCAGAAATGGCATAAAAACATAAGGAGAGTCTTTTTGTTAAAAGAAGCTATGGCTGTTTGAAGTTGGTTCGGTATATTGACAGTGTTAAGGAGACAAGTACATTTTTTTCACAATTTACGTGGATTTGATTTCGCAAATTCACAAGAATTTTTGACCAAACAGTTATTTTATACTATTTTTGAGCAAATTTTTTGTCTTTGTAAGGTACCTAGTACCAAAAACAAATAGAATGTATAGAAACAAACATGTACCATGTACCAAAGCAAATGCTACACTTGTTTTATTAGGGGTGCCAAAATGAGGGGTCACCAAAATTTAAAAGATATTTTATGGTTGTAATCTTAACACAAAATTCAATCCACAATACCCCTATGAAATTCGTTCTATACATTTTTCTTTTAAATACTAATGAGTTTGTTGCGTAAAAAAGATTTTTGTGCATTTGACTCAAACCTAAGAATAAGAAACTCCTTACCCTCAGCAGTCTGGCGCCTTAACGCCAGAACAAGAAAATAAGATTTTATGTTGTAGTGTCTTTTCAAATAAATGAGGGATTGGCAGCTTGATTTGAAAATCAAGAAGGATACTCATACATATAATTACATATATTTTTTGCACATACGCGATTAACCCCACTCCTTATCAAGATCGAGGAGCGCGACAGGGAGCCCGAGCGCGTTTGTGCTCCTCAGAATGAGAAAACTGATTATAAAAGGAGTAATTGTGACAATTGATTCAAGAATGAACTTGTTTAACAATACAGGGTGTTTCAAAAATATAAAGCCTGTCATGAAAGTGTCATTAACATGATATATACAGAATATTTCTAGATTTTCCTTTGTTTTAATTTGATAGACTGGTATATCTACATGCTATAAAATCAGTGATGAGCAAGCAATAGAATGACATATATAATCATTGACCTCAGTAGTTTAGTAAAAAGCTATCTGGAAATAACTTATTTGAAAATTTGCAAAATGTTATTGTTGTGTACTTGTTATGCACTTAAACATTGTGTCACGACTTTGTAAAATGGACTTTTTTGTATCTCTTTGTGTGGATAATTTGAGTGAGTGAATTGTTTTACAATTTTCCTTCAACATTTCTAATCCCTTTCTCCTAACTGAACTGTGGATCCCAACCCTAAAAATTTATTATCCATGTATTAGGGGCCATCGACATGCTACTTTACTATGACTGTTAAGGTTTTGACCATCCCCCTCCACCCCTCTTAACGACCGACCAAGAATTATTTGAAAAACGTAGCCGAAAACAACAATAATCAAGGAAACAGTTACATCACCAATAAGTTTCTTTGTGCTGCAATCTTATTTTGTTTCTGTAACTTCCAACTTGCAGGCAATCCTGCGACTTATATATTGTGGGAAGTCCCCCAACTTATAACCTGTAAATAACCTACCTGTAAAGTAGAATGTCAATGGTCTCTTTAATACAATGAAGAAGTTTTGCCAATAAGTATTAAGCTATCCACTCCCCTTGATGGAATACATACCATCTTTTCACTGACACACTCATAGAGCTGCAGTGGATGTTGTAAATATGTTTCAAAAGATATTAAAAAATTTGATTGGATTAAATATTCAAAGTGGTACTCTGGTAACGGAACTTTTAGCTCTGTAGCTAGAGTTTCGGTAATTGATTAACTTGGCTTTACTGAGCCAATTTTGATGGGAATACACTCCAGAAGGGCCTAAATTTTTAAGTAGCTTAAATTTTGAGAATACTAACTGTCAAGCTGTTTTTCAATGTTATTGGATACTCTTACTAGTACTTTGCTAGTTTGGCACAAATTCTTTCAATATTCATCACAATTCTATCTAATTCCTCAATAATATTTGGCCTAAAGATTCTGAGGTCCAGTGAGTGACTTTTGAGTTTTAACAAAAAGAAAAAGAAATAAAAGATCAATCTTTAAAAAATGGTCTTTGTAACAGTTGAGGTGGCACAGTTGGTTAGGGCTTCAACTCATGCACCATGGGTAATTAATATGTGTGAGTTTGATCCCGACCGCGAGCCCTTTAGATTTTTTTCAAGAACAAGATGTTCCATTTTTATACTGTTTCACTATGGAATTCTTCTCCAAAATTTGAATTCATTTTCTTATTTTTCATCTTTTCAATTCTTTATTTAAACAAAACTTTCATAATTTGAGTCTGCCATGCACAATTTTTCTACAAGCAACTTTTTTGATATTTGAATATTTTCTATCTTTGTAATAGCCAAGTAAAAATAAAAATTGCATAATGTATAATACATAATGTGTAATACATAAAAATAGAACGATTTCACATGTCATGAACTTCAAATTTATACTAGGAGTCTGAAGTGCAAGAGTGAGTTCAGGTGGCAGAACTGAAACGTTCAGAATGGACTCACATTGATATCACATAGTGCTGAACAAAGTTTGAACTTCATAGCCTATGTACAGTACTTTACAGAGATATTTCATTTTTTGTAATTTATGACATAATGAAATATTATTTGAAATATTCCCCAGCTCTCTTGCTATCTTTCGTAAAGGCAGTTTTAGTGATTGTTGGCCTGTTTCGGCTCACTCAGCTTTTTTACACATGGTTAACTATGATATAATTATTCATATCTACAGCCATTTTGATTTAGACAATATCATGGTGACAATACCAGTCACATTTTGGCGACATTACATATTTTCAAATTATCAGCAAAATACGGCCAAGTAGGGGGTGCAATTTACCAATTTTCTCCAATGCAGAGCTTAGTCCTCTAGAGGAGTGTAATTGTAATTGTAAAATGTAAGTGCAATGGAAGGAACAAAATTTAAGATGACAACGTAACATAGAACATTGGTCATGTTTTTTTTAGTGGTGAAATTTTCAGCTGATTTTTTTTAATGTCATTTTTTCCAAAAACAAATTATTACCCAATCGAAAGTCAATAACTAAGGACAAGCACAATCTTCAAAGATGAAATTTTATGTGGAATAAAGTTTAATGACTTTGCTTTTTTATTTAATATAAAAAAAAATTTTCAATTGGGGCATGACTGGGAATAAGGCACTGTTTCAAAAAGATCTGGCACCATGAATACACACATTACCTCAAATACCCATGTGTTAAAAAAACATAAACAAACATAATGGCTGCCAATGGTAGGTAAAAATAACAGAAAACAACAGTAAGTTATCATAAAAAACACAAGATTTACTTGATAACTTGTTAAAAAGAAGTGATTTAACCATTCTACTTTTCTCTCATGCGTTCCCAGTGATTTGTTTATCTATTGTTTTGAATATTAGAGCTAAGAAAACATAATTGTTTTTTCAAAAAGGTTGTACAGGTTGTACCATACTCATTTTTCCTTCTGAGATTGTTGGAAGAGGTAAAATTAGATATGGCATCCAGAATAGAGGCAACACTGACCATTGAAAGAGTAAAAAAACATTTTTGTTCATTTTGTCGTTTTTATCTTATGATTTTTGATTGTGTTACTTGTTTGCTTGCTGTCTATCTACGAATAGCTTGTTTTTCACCTCCCATTGCAAAAATCAGGAGATAACATTGGTATACTGTGCCAAACAGAACTACAGGAATGAATCCACAGCTGTGTGTAACGTCAAAACATGAACTCACATTTCAACACATTTTTCGAAAAATTCAAAATTTTACTCATTTTTGATTGATCATATCTTTTTTTCTGTTTACATCATAAGGAAGCTGTAAAAACCATAAGAAAGCTCTACCTTTCTACTTTATTTATAATATTTAGGTTATATATATATATATTTTTTGATATTGTTGTTTTTTCTCTTCTCTGACACCTATTTTTGGTTGTTTTTCAAAAAACGCTAGAAAGTACCAAAAGTCTATGTTATCAAAATCTGAATCGCTTTGAAAGTTTTCATCTTCGCGGGTTGAAACATTCCTTTCCTGTAAAAATGAAGCTGTAGAATTGATTTATCAGTGGCCTGGGTTCATTATTTAATTCCTTCTAGGTTTAATTAGACTTTTATTACTTCAAAAGCTTAAAAACAAAACTAAAAATAAAAATTAAAGCTGTGGCCAGGGTTCACTTGAAAGCCCTATTAGCTATATTTCCTGCAAATTTTAAATGATTTCCATGATTAGATTAGAAGCAAATCCAAAATTAGTGATACCCCCTGTTCCGCGATTCTTTTGATTGTCTCGATTATTCCCACGCGCGGCATGTTGGCATGTGCGGTAAAATCGGAAAAGCGAGACACAAAGTTTTCACAACCTAACAAAAGTAAAAGTGAAGAAAAAAGCTTTTTCTTTTTAATAGCCATGTATTAACGTAGGTAAACTTTAAATAACATATAGTTGCATGGTTTTATTTAAGTAAACATCAGTTGTTTAGAGTGTTGGATACTTTTCCATATGTTCAAAACATATATACAAAATAGCCATTTGACTATAAATTTCAGCCTATTATTGATTTTTTGTGAAAAATTTAACTAACTTTAAATGTCAAACTTGAGTATTCTTTATCATTTCAAACAAAATTCTACAATTAAAAGTTTCATTTCCAGGCTTTATTAGGCCTTTAAAAGTTATTTTCCTGAAAAACACAATTCCAGCGTTGGAGCTTACCCCAAATTTTTTCTGCTAAGTATTTATGGAACAATTTTTTTTAAGAATTTGTAGCATAATGATGTCACATGCAGAAATATGGTAGGTGGTGGGACTAACTATGTTCTGAGAGTCAAAATCCTGTTGAAAAGTCAAAATTAATTTTAAAAAATCCTAATTTTCAGGATTTGAGACCAAATTTGTTGCCATTATGAAGAAATTTAGAGGTAATAGAGGTCAACCCCTCGCCTTCTTCTTAAATCTTGCTTATTATATCTGTCCTTTCTTCAGATTCTTAAGTTAACACAAATTCATCTATAAACTACAGTTACAATATGTGTGTAAAATACCTTTATCATATCATCACTAGAATCTGCGGTTTCACTATCTTTGCGTAAACCATTGGTGAGGATTTCAAATGATGCTTTTTTTGCTCTTTTCAAACTTCCAGGAATATTCCAAATATTTTCACCATTATTGTAAGGGATTATGCCTTCCACAGTGCTTCGGATCAAATTAAAACATCTGTATAAGTCCTCAGTTATCTTTTCTTCTTCCATTTTGAAATATTTGAAAGGTATCTGACATATTAAGAGTAAATAAAAGAGGCCATCTACCAGAACGTCAAGCACGAAAACGCAACAAAACAAACCACTTCGAATAAAGTTTCACTTTCTCGTAACTTGAACTGTCCTTATGATTCGGTGTAAATTACACCAAATTTGATGTGCGGCTGCGCGTCTGCCTGAATCTCTAATAGGATACTCTATTTAGGTTAGAAGGTGAAAAGAATTGAAAATACAACCGGCAAATTCATGGTGTTGTAGACATGGTGCACATTTCACGTCCTTGATTTTTGGTGCGCTAGAGGAGTTGGTTGCGAGTGGATATTTTTGAATAAATTGGAAATCAAGGTAGCCGAAAAAACCAAGGTCGAAAAAACGGACACCATTACATGGATTAGGCTGCTTTACATCACTCTGCGAAACACGGGTTTCTTAGAGGCTGCTTGTTAGTCGAATATTGCTTTGTCCCGCCAAGGGCCACTATTAGCTGAAATTCAGCTAATGAAAGTGAAAGTATCGGCGAGTAAGGGTTGGCGAATTAGACTATACATAGATACGAAGAAAAATCCAATTCCCCTTATACGATCGGCAACATCATCAACAATGAGAGAAGACAGGGACAGAAGGCTAGGGAAAAACGAGAATCTTCTCGACGTTAACCAGGTTCAATTAGACTCAGTAGATATTGTGAATTCAAGAACTAATTCAAAAAGAAGAAAAAAGAAACAAAAAAATTTTATTCAATAAAATATTTCATCTGACTCCGTGGTTTTTGAATTTAAAATATATACATGATATTTCTTTAGATCGATAGTGTGCAGTGAAGAAAAAAGCAGATCTGAATATCAGGTAACGTCCTCCTTACCATTGTGACCATAAAAATAGGCATGGATGAAGAAAAAGAAGAAGAACTCAAAACCCGCGCATTTGTCATTGAGTTTGACCAATGATTTAGCTTTTTCATAGGTGGTCGTGACAGGCCGCGCATTAGGATGACTTCTTCTTCTTCTTCTTCTTCTTCTTCTTCTTCTTCTTCTTCTTCTTCTTCTTCTTCTTCTTCTTCTTCTTCTTC